>SZWC01018561.1:6839-9339 GCA_023375785.1 Penium margaritaceum
AAGGTGAAGGCGTTCCGGAGTGACAACGGTGGCGAGTACGAGGGCTGCTCGGCATGGATGAAGAGCAAGGGGATTGTTGTTGTTCTTCTATGCCCCATGGCCACTGCTATGGGTTGACGGACAGGTTGGGCATGCACTGCTCCCTTGGAGTAAGTCCCCCAAACCTTGTTCGTGGTGCAAGTCCAAGCGAGACACCAGAAGTGTAGCGCAACGGATAGCATGTTCGACTTAGGGACAACAGGTCCTGCGATCGAGCCTTGATGTGCGCAGGAGGTTTTTTGACCTTCTAGCACAGGGGAAGTTTCTTAGACATTTCTCCATGCATGAGGAGAGTGCGCCACTTGGCGGTCAGTGGATGCGCCAATTGGCGGACTGGTGAGGTGGTTTGGAGTGACCACCCCAAAAGTGTCACTGCCCACACACCTTAGAAGCCAGGCCTAGGACTATATGTACCAGGCTCATTCCTCATTCTAATTACACAATCTGGCCTTAGATGCTCCTCACAGAGTTGTCCAACTAAGGAACAGTATAAAGAAGACACTGGTTGGTCTAAGCCCCAGGAGTTAGTCTTTGACTAGCACCTCGCGCGAAAGTGACCAAGTGTTAAGTGGACACAGTTGCTAGCAAGTGATTGCCTAGGAACTGCTCAGTGTGGAACCGTGATCCTGAGGGTGATATCTTCTCCTAGCTGAAATGCTAGGAGCGGACGGCAGGTGCTATTGTGTCGACCCTGTTTTCTAGTCCGTTTGCCTCAGGCCGGTTGACAATTGTGTGGCAGAAAACTACGCCACACTCTCCGTAGCACAATGCCGTCGCCGAGAGGGCCAACCGCACCATCCTCAACATGGTCCGGTCCATGTTGAGGGATGCCGGCCTCGCGCAGTGGTACTGGGGCAAGGCGGCACGAACTGCGGCGTACATCATGAACCTGACGCAGACAAAGCCGCTAAAGGACGCGGAGTCCAAGGTGTGGAAGATGCCACAAGAAGTGTGGAGTGGGAGGAAGCCAACTGTGGCACATCTCCGCACTTTTGGTTGTGTTGCACATGCTGTTGTGCAGGCACGGGAGGGGCAGGGCAAGCTAGATCCGTGGACTCGCCGGTGCATCTTCGTCCGGTACGAGAGCGGGAGCAAGGCGTACCGGCTCTTCGACCCGCGGAGGCAGCAAATCGTGAAGAGTCACGACGTCACGTTTGACGAGGAAAGTTGTTGGAAGGACAAGGACGCAGGTCTCTGCAAGCGGGGGGAGTGGCTGCCACTCCTCGAAGGGGAGACACCGGAGGATGCAAAAGAGGGTGACGTCCCATTGGCTCTAGCCGGCGAGAACCATCCGGGCAATGTTGGAGTGGCTGATTTGCATTAAGCCGAGTCGGACGATGAGTCAGAAGCGCCGGCAGCAGTGGAGCTGAACGAGGAGGCGGGGAGTGAGCCCCCATCTTCACGGTCCCCGAGAGAGGGGAAGCAGGCCAGCGGTGCGAGTGACGCCGCAAGAGGGCAGTAGCAGCAGCAACAGCGGCAGTAGCAACAGTAGCAACCTCAACAGCAGCAGCCCCGGAGAAGCGGACACGCAAGGAGGACGGCAAAACGGTGCGATGCCGCACAGGACACCTGGACTGGGTTTTCTCGAGCATTCTTTGCGCAAGAGGAGCCCGAGACGGTCAAGGAGGCATTGCAGCAGAAGGATGGGGCTGAGTGGGAGGGAGCCATGAAATCTGAGCTCGCCTCCCACGAAGACAACGGTACTTGGCAGCTGATTGATAGGCCGGAGGGCGCAAAAATCATTGGCTCCAAGTGGATCTTCAAGAAGGAGCTAACCAAGGAGGGGAAGTTGGAGTGGTACAAGGTGCGGCTGGGTGCAAAGGGGTACGCCCAGCGAAAAGGTGAACACTCCGATGAAACCTTCGCGCCGATGGCGAAGTTCGCCTCCATTCGCTCCATCCTCTTGGTGGCGGCGGTGCGCGACTATGAAGTCCACCAAATCGGCGTGATGACTCCCTTGAGTTGGTCGGCTACTCGGATGAGGACTGGGCTGGTGATGTGGATGACAGAAAATCAACATCAGGATATGTGTCTGTGCTTGGTGGTGCAGCAGTTTCATGGGCAAGCAGGAAGCAGAACTGTGTGGCACTGTCCAGCACCAAAGCGGAGTACATCGCGCTCGCGGAAGCCGCAAAGGAGACGGTGTGGCTGCGTCGGCTGTTAAAGGAGATCGGCGTGCCACAAAGGAAGCCGACGGTGCTCAACGTTGACAACATCAGTGCCATCAGCCTGACCCAAAACCCGGTGCTGCACAGGAGGACCAAGCACATCGAGATCCGGCACCACTACGCGCGGGACTTGGTGGCAATGGGAGATGCGGCTATTGTGCATTGTGGCACAAAGCGCATGCTCACCGATGCCATGACCAAGGAACAGCCTAAGGACAGGCACAACGCAAGGTGTATGGAGCTTGGATTGCGCTGTAAGGTTTAAAAATGCTACAGGTTCCAAGGACAGGGCA
>SZWC01018561.1:14339-23662 GCA_023375785.1 Penium margaritaceum
CCTTGGGGACCCGGCCGCTGCCATTGTTGGCAAGGGCGGCAGTACGTCTCCACCTCCCCGCCCTCACGTTGATATCTTGCGGAGCACTCCTGATGCATGTACAGCTGGCACCCCTCGCATTGGGCTCCGGCAGTGATGTCCTCCGCGCCCAGTCTTCTTTTGCAGGTAGAGCAGTGTGGGATCCGTTCATACGTCCTGCAACTGGTGCAGCGGTACACCATCTGCCCTTCCTCATTCCTTCCCATCTCCATAGCACACTGCACGTGGGCCCATCCTCCGTAATGCTTACAGTGGCATGCCATCCCTGTGACGATCCCCATGCATCCGTCTACGTAGCAATGCAGCCCGGAACTTTCTGTCCCCCAATCCTCTTTTCTGGGCTGAGCGAGGCAGCGGTGACAGGTCCACAATCCTTCCTTACCCCTCTTGCCGCACCGCTGGTGGCACATCTTTAGGCACATGCCACATCCCTTTCCGAACTCCGCCATCCCTCCCCGGCAGGCAGCGCAGGCAGGTTCTCGGGTCTCCGCGATGAAGCTGAGGTAGCAGTCCGTCTCAAGGAGCTCATTGCCTACACATTGGTGACATTGGCCCTTCCAGGCGGAGTTGCCCGTCACCAGGCATTCGCGGTGGGCAGGCCTCGTGCAGACAGCACACCTTTCCCCATCCTGCACCGTCTTTAGGCATGTGGGACATGCCGCGGATTGATGCCCTTCCTCTCCCGGTACCTCCTCTTCCTCTGATTCTTCCTCTTCTTCCTCATTCACTCGGGATGCCTTGCGGACACCTCGTTGCTTTTTGATCTCCTCTCTGCACCTCGTGCACACCGCAGCCCCGCTTCGCCCTCCGCGCCCGTCACGAGGTGGTGCCAGGCAGCCAGTGCAGATTTTGCAGAGGCATCCACCACAATCCTACACCGCCACTCCCCACCATTGGCCGCATTAGGCACATTTCTTCTCTTCCAGCTCCTTCCTCCTTCTCTCTTCTGCCGCGACCCGTCCCTCCGCCTGCCACTGCCTCATCGTGGCTCCGGAAACTGTGCGCGGACCTTTCCTTCACTCAGGGGGTCCCTCCTCTTCTTCCTCTTCTTCCTCCTCTCCCTCCTCCTCTTCTGGGTCCCACCTTCCGCGGGGTGGTGCTCCCCCAGCGCCGGGTCCCACTCCTTCTTCCTCATCCCGTTCCTTCGCGGCCTCCTCCTCAGCTGCCTCCCTCAGGCACCGCAAGCAGGTGCGGTTTCGTCCAATGCAGGTTTTGGAGGTTCTGCCGGCATACTGGTGTGCGGGATTTCCGCACACCCGGCACACTACCTTTAGGTGTGGCTCAGCAGGGAGATCTTCTCCGCACCATACGCACGGGCCCGTGTAGTTGGCCAGGGTCTTGGGGCTCATCGGCACCCTAGTCCGCGGTGGTGCTTTCTGTGATTGCTGCTGGGCCACCCCTGCTAAGGTTTGCTCGGGCCGACGCTCGAGCCTACCTTCAGGCTCCTCCCTCTTCCTTCGTTCCTGCTGCTCCCTCTGTTCCTGGCGCCTTTCCTCCCGCTGCTCCAGCTGCTGCCCCCGCCGCGGCTGCTCTCGCCGTTTTTCCTTCCTCACCTCCTCCGCGGCCAGCTCACGGACATCGGACTCTTCCTCCTCCACCTCCTCTGGTTCTTGGCTCCATTCCTGCTCCTGCTGCGACACCTGCTTTTCACAGACGTCCAGCACCTCCTCTACTCTCCATCCCCGCGAGCGCTTCCGCTGTCCCAGAGGCGGTAGGCGACCTCCCGTCCCGGGGATGTGCGTTTGCCACGCTGGTGGTAGCAGCACAAACTCCGTGGCCGGATAACTGCGGTCGCTGAACCCTTCCGGCCCCTCCAACCACACTTTCCCTGCCTCAACGCTGGCCACGCGGTACACCTCCTGTTGCTCTCCTGCCTCTTGCCCCACATTGGGGAAGGGGCGGAGATACACCAAGTGGCCCTCTTTGATGGGCCCATGGTTCAGCCGTCGGTTGGCTGCATCGCATCCGCGCCAGGCAGCGACAGAACCCCTCAACCACGCCTCTGCTCGCATGGCCTTCGTCCTTTCACAGCGCTCGTGGAACCATTCCGTGACCTCCCTGTCCTTCTCCTCCTCCTCCGAGCGCTTCTCTTGTTCCTCCGGAGCAAGTGGTAGCCTCAGCGGGTTCTGGGGCATGCCCATCGCCGCCCGCGGTGGCTGACCAAAGAGCAGCATATGGGGTGAGAAGGAGGTTGCACGGCTGGGTGTTGTGTTGATGAAGTGCGCCGTCTTCTTCAGCTTCTCTGCCCAGCTGCTGCCCTCCGCGGTGGCTACTGCTCGCTCCAGTATTTCATGCACCCGCTCCACTTGCCCCTGGGATTCTGGCCTGTACCGCCCGGAGTGTACATGGCGGACCGCCCATTCCTCCAGCTCCTCTCTGAAGGCCCCCATGAATTCTGTGCCGTTGTCGCTGTGCACCACGCTGCATCCACCAGAGCGGTGAAAGATCTCCTCGCGGATGAACCTTGCCGCGGTGGCTGAGCTCTTGTTGGGCACAACGCGGACCCAGAGGAACTTTGTGAAGTGGTCCACTGCTGCGATCCAGTACCGGTTCCATTGGTCGCGGTGCGCGCGGGGGCCGTGAAAGTCGATGATGATCTTCTCCAGCGGCTCACTGATGGGGGAGGGTTGGAACAGCGACTGGTCCCGTGGTGTGGTCTTCCGCGCTCGCTCGCAGGGGGCGCAGTGCTGCACCACCTCCTTGATGAAAGCCGGCAGATTCGGCACATGGATGATGGGCGTCAGGCGGTCCTTCAGCGCCTGCGTGCCGGTGTGGTGATGGCGGTGGTAGGCCTCCACCACTGCCCTCTGCAGCGTGGGCGGGGGCACCCACAAGACGCGCGGAGTTAGTCTCCAGAGGCGGCCATCCTCCCACGCATAATGCTTGCACAGACAGGCCAGGTCATCCTTCTTCCTCCGGTCGAACTCCACGCCCAACCGTGTTTCCAGATCCGCGTACACCTTCTGTGCCTCCGCCTTCTACTGCTCCTTGCTGCTGGCGCGGAGAAGGATGTGGGCAGTCTGCCAGATCCGCCAGTCCTGCGTCTCCATGGGCCCCTTCCTCCCCGCTTTTTCTGCCCCCGCTTCCCCCGGCTGTCATTTTGTTTCCGGCACTCTTGCCGGCAGTCCGCGCGCTCGCCTCCCATCCTGGTCCGCCTTCATCGCCTCAAACTTCTTGCGGTTGTCTTCATCGTAGAATGGCGGCTCTCTGTCCTAGAAATCGGGTGCAGGGAAATACCGAAGGATTCCAACCGCTCGAAGTTCCCCTTCATCCCACTGGTCTCGTAGCCTTGTCTTGGTGGGACCACTTGGTCGTCTGCCGTGTCCGCCAACGCGGTGCAGCTCAATCACCTCCTCCGTTCTCTGCGGGGCCGCTCCCGGGGCCCGTAGTAGTCCCTGGCTGCGTGTGATGGGCTGCTCCTCTTCTGAATCTCCTGGTGATTCACTGATCTCCGAGACCACCATCACCGCCGCCTCTTTTTCCGTGCGTCCTTTGTTTTCTGCCCCCTTGCGGATGGCTGCTACAGCGGTTTCTCCCAAGACAGGCCGCAGTGAGGCCGGCACCATTTCCACTGGCATCTGGACCTTGCGGAAGACTGCCATCAGGAGCTCTGCTGCTTGCGCGGCCTCCCGTTGGGCTTGCGCCAACTGCTCCGGAGTAACGCTGGAGCTGGAACCTTCGTGTGTTTGAGGCTGTTTCTCCCTCCGTGGCTCCGCGGCCGCTGCCTCGTCCGCCTTCCGCTTTCCTTTCGAGGCNAGTGAGGCCGGCACCATTTCCACTGGCATCTGGACCTTGCGGAAGACTGCCATCAGGAGCTCTGCTGCTTGCGCGGCCTCCCGTTGGGCTTGCGCCAACTGCTCCGGAGTAACGCTGGAGCTGGAACCTTCGTGTGTTTGAGGCTGTTTCTCCCTCCGTGGCTCCGCGGCCGCTGCCTCGTCCGCCTTCCGCTTTCCTTTCGAGGCAGGAGTAGTTTCCTCCCGGAAAGTCTGCTCCGGCTCTTTGCTTTGGCCGGTGTCTGCTGCCGGCGCTACTGCCCTGGTCTGGCTAACCGTCATTGCTGCCTTCCGCACTACCGCCGCCGCTCGGGCCTGGAGTTGCGCCTTCCGCCGGAGGGAGCCAGCGGATGGCTCCGGGTGGTGGCGCTTGGCACCAGCCTTGTGCCTCTTCACCGTCTGCTCTCCTGCTTCTGCTGCTACATGCCTCTCTGCTGCTCTGGCTGTCGTCGTTCCCCATACTGTCTCCGTCGTTGTGCTAACTACTCCTGCTCTGGCTGCCTCTTCAGCTGCTTGTGTTGTTGTCGCTACTTGTGCCTCTGTTGCTGCTGCTGCCGCTACCTCTGCCTCCGTCACTGCCGCCACTGCTATTGCTGTTGCTGCTACCTCTGTCGCCGCTACTGCTACCGCTGCTTCTGCTTCCACCATGATTTCCCTTATAAGCTGCTTCGCAGCTTCCTTATCTCTCGTAGCCGCCGCCTCTCGCTCCTAGGCCAATCGGGCCTCTATCGCCGCGGACTCCGTGGCCGCCCGTTCCGCCTCGGGTGCCTCCTCCTCCCATACTTTCCGCAGGTATTCTTGCATCTGCTGTAGTTGAGGGGTGGATTGAGTGTATTCACGGGCCTCTTCTACCTCCGCGTCTCTCCTGCTCTTGTCTTCCCAACATATCTCCGCCGCCTCCTTGGCCCAATGTCGCACCTCCTCCTGCCTGAGACGCAGTCCCTTTTCTTGCACCACGGTCCACTGTCTTTCTGCAACCGCTGTCGCCACCCTGGTGCGTAGTAGATTATGGAGGGTCAGCATCCAGCACTTCTCCATAGCCTCCATCCAGCGTCCCTCAGGCACCTGAGTGTCAGCAAGCCGTGATCTCTCCTACTGCGGGTACTGAACACTCCACTTGGCGTAGGTGAGGTTGAGCAAGTATCCCCACCTCCACTCATCCGCCGCGGATCTTCGTTGTGGTGCCTCCGCCGATCCTGGTGCCTGGTCGTTCACGTTATACAGAATGAGGGCTGTGGCCCTCTCCTGGAGCAGATGTACGTAACGTCTCTCCGAACTGTTCCGCTGGTCCCTCCGCACCCTGATCCACCACACTCGAGCGGCCTCCAGTGATGGATCCGGCCGCTCGGTGTCCATCAGTTCCGCGACACCTGTCATGTCACTGGCCAGCCCTGGGTTGATGCTCAGGTTGTCCCGCAATGCCAAAACGAGGCGTTCTGCGCCTGCTGTTTCCAGCAGTTGCACTTGCCTTTTGTGTAGTTCGAGGGCTAGCGCTCCAGTTGCCGCTCCCTTCAGCACCACCTGCCACATTTTGCCAAATAGTGAATCCGCGAATTCCACGTGGATCACTTCCGGAATCTCCGTCAGCAGTTGGAGCATGACGCTGCTCACGACTTCAAACAGAAAAGCTTCCTTGGGCTGCTCCCCGCTATCCCCCGAGCTTTCTTCGAGGTGCGTTCTAGCCCCTTCCATCACCGTTCCCGTGCCCAGCAGAGGGTGTGCGGGTTGCTGGGTTGGGCTACCGCGCGAAGTCGGTAGCGAGTGGGAGAGCGCCGTCGTCGCCGCAGAGGGCGCTGGGGCAGTCAGTACCTCGGCCCCATCTCGCGGGCTTGGTGTCGGTGTAGCGGTTGTTTTTGCCGTTGTTTGCGTCGCTCCTACCGCGGGCTCCGTGCGCCTGAGGATCCGCATTGGTGGTGTGCTTGTGGTCGGGCTTCGTTGCGATGAGCCTGTCGATCTTGCCGCAGGCGGCGTGGCTTGTGCTAGTGTTCCTTCCGCGGGGCTGGTCCGCGGTGGGATTGCCGCTGCTTGTGTTGGGGTTCGTGTCAGGGTTGTCCCTGCGGCGGGGCTGGGCCGCGGTGAGGCCGCGGCCGTTGCTGGCGTGGCCGTCACTGGTGTCGGAGGTGTTCTTGCCGCAGGGCCAGGTCGGGACACGCCTGTTGCAGCCGTGTGTGTTGCTGGTGCCCTTGCCGGTGGTGTTCTTGTCGTGGGACCCGGCCGCGGTAGGGCCGCTACCCCCACTGGTGGTGTCGGTGTCCGTGCCGGTCGGTGTCCCGCGCCCGTGTTAAGGGCAGGGCGACGTAGCTGACGTCGGGAGGGTCCACCCCCCCGCGACGGAGGCGCGGTCCCCGTGCCTTGGTGGCGTGCCATGTCGATGGTTCCGCGGGCGAGAGCCCAGCTCCGCGTGACCCGTCGAGTGTGTCGAGTGCCTATGAGAGCTAAGTCGGAGGTGGGGAGGGATGGGCGGGGAGATGGTCGATGTGAAGTGAAGAGTGGAGTGAATGATTGAACGCCGGAACTCGAAATGAGACTGAGGATGCGTGCGCCGATCAATACATCCGCTTGACGCGGCGCGAGCCAGTCCGCCGCGAGCAGGAGGTCATACGTGCGGACGTCGCAAACTTGGACAGTGTGCGCCGCATGTACATTTGCCACCTCCATGGGAAGGCCCACGATCTGTCCGAGCGGCGCGTCGATGTCCCCGGTGGAGATAGAGAAGCGGAGTTGAGTGGGCTGGATGAGGTGCTGCATGTGGAGCGAACGGACCATCCGAAGCGCGTTCATGGTTTGTGTGGCACCGGTGTCCACGATGGCCACGAACTTGCGTCCGCATATCCACACGTAACACCACGCCACGTGGACCTCGGAGGGTGCGGGCGGTCCGGGGGTGAGGGCCGCGGGTGACCAGGTGCGTGAGGCATGTGCGGCGGCATCACGCACACTAGAGTGAGTGAGGAGGATGCATCGAGAGAGCAAGCGGATGCCGGTCATGCTGTCTCGCGTGCATGAGAGGCAGACGCCAAGAGGGGAAAGGGAGGGATTGTGAGTGGTGAAGAGGGCGCGGAGACTTTCTGCGGACTCAGGGGAGTGAAGAAGGAATTCTACCAGGGTGAGGGGATGGCGGTTGTCGAGGAGTGGGGTGGCGGGAACATGAGTGTGCGGGTTGCTTGTGGGGCAGGTCTGTGGTGTAGCAGCGGACGGTCGCGAGATTCGCGGGGGTGCATGTCGTGGGGGAAGATGGGGTGCGATCTCCTCCAGCGTCCAACCGCGGATGGTGGGTTTGTACCTACGAACAAGCTGTAGTCCAGACATGGAGAGGGCTGGTAGGGTCTCCGCGAGTGCTAACTCCGCGGTAGGGTCGAGTTCATTCAGGAGTTGCAAGGCAACCTCCTGTTCCTCCTCATCAAATTCTCATGCCACTCCCTCCCATTGCGCTTCAGTATCTGGTGGCGGTGCCAGGACATCAGGGATATGCTCCGCGGCATCCGGAGGTGCCTGGTCAGGTTCTGGCCAGTCATGGCGCGGAAGTCGGCTCAGAGCATCCGCATTGCGGTTGGCAACCGCAGGCTGGTACTTGATTTTCATATTGTAGCCCTGCAGGAGGAGTGCCCACTTGGCTAGGATGCCCTCATGGTTCTGGGTGGTTAGGAGCCATTGGAGAGCCTGATGGTCCGTGAAGACCGTGAATGGCTTGCCATTCTTTATGTAATCGCGGAAGTGCTGGAGTGCCCAAAGGACAGCCAGGCATTCGCCCTTCACCGGCGGGTACTTCCGCTCTCCTTCGGCGAGAGCATGACTGGCGTATGCAATCATCTTCTGGATTGGTTCCTGCACTGTCTAGGATAGGATGGCGCCCAGCCCGTCCCGCGACCAGTCAGTGGTGATGGAGAACGGGAGGTTGAAGTTGGGGAATTCGCGCATGGGTGCGGTGACTAGGCGGTGCTTGATTTCCGTCCAGGCATCCACGCATTCTGATGTCCAGTCAAACGGCACATCTTGGTGCGTCAACTCCTGGAGTGGCTTGATGATGCGTGCGTGGTCGCGGACAAACTTCCGGTAGAAGGAGACAAAGCCCAGGAAGATTTTGACTTGTCCCGCGGAAGTGGGCTGACGCCACTCCTGCACTGCCGCAATCTTCTCAGGATCAGTCTTGATTCCATCTGCACTCATCACGAAGCCAAGGAACTCCATTTTCGCAGCTTTGATGGAGCACTTGGCTGCCTTGAGCTTGAGGTTGGCCTTGCGGAGGGCAGCGAAGACAGCGGCCAGGGAGGAGAACAGCTCTTCAAAGGTTTGGGCCGCAACCATAATGTCGTCAATGTAGCAGCTGACATTGGGGATGCCGCGGAGGGTGGAGTCCATGACCCGCTTAAACGTTGCACTGGCATTGCGGAGTCCAAAGGGCATGCGCGTGAACGCGTATAGTCCCTCTGGCGTCACGAATGCGGTCTTGGCAATGGAGTCTGGGTGCATGGGGACGGCATGGAAGGCAGCCTTGACGTCGAGCTTTGCGAACCATCCGCGACCCTGTTGCCACTCCTGTATGTCGACGATCAGTGGCATGGGGTACGCATCCTCCTCGGCTACACGGTTGAGGTCGCGGAAGTCGACGCAAAATCGTTTGGACCCATCCGGTTTCCCCACGATGACCAAGTTGGCATGCCAGGGGCTAACGATTGGGACGATCACCCCTTGCGCCTTGAGTTCTGCGAGCCCCTCAGTGATGATCTTCTCCTGCATAGGGAGGATGCGCCGCACTTTCTGTTTTGTGGACGCGGAGTCCCCCGTGGAGATGACGTGGAAGGTTTCCACGGCCCCCAGATCAACCGCGGACCCAACGAAGATGTCCGCAAATGCGTCCAGCAGGTCGCAAAAGTCCTGCTTTTGTGTGGGGGAAAGTCGTGAGTGGAGCATGTGATCCCATCGCGGTGGCGGTGGTGGTGTTGTTCCGCGGAGTGGGTAGAACTCCTCCTCCTCGAGTGGAGGGCCAGCTCCAAAGACTCTCTGTCCCCTATTCCACAGCCCCAGGATGTTGGTCTGTACTCCGGGCTCGGTTGACTCTTCCGGGAGTTCCTGTCATTCGCTGGCTGTAATCTGTTCCGCGTCAGTTACATCCGTTGAGAGAGGTTGCACCCTGCTTGCATGGGCCTGAGAGTCCTCTGCCGCAACATCCAGGAGGGAAAAGGACTCGCCGCCGGTTACAGTTATCGCTACCCTGTCACCGATGGTCATGGGGCAATATGCTTCCTCCCTGAATGCAGAGCTAAGTTGCATAATTCCAAGGGAGAAGAGGAGGTTGGCCTGCCGCGGCACCAAGTGATCCATGCCCAGGAGCACGTCATACGTCCTGGCTCGCGTAACTTGGACGTTCAATGATTCATGAAGGGATCCCACCTGCATGGGAAGGCCGTGAACTTCCCCGTCTCCATAGTCCATTCCGCCCGCCGAGTTGGTGAAGAGGCGGCGCGTGGGGAGGATGCGGTCTGCCCATCCGACCACCAGGAGGACGCGGAA
>SZWC01018561.1:29955-49084 GCA_023375785.1 Penium margaritaceum
AGCCCCGGAACATGGAGCACCCCCTTCATACGACGTTCCACGTGCTTACCCTGAACGGAAGCACAAAACACAATCTCACCCTCCCCAACCGCCATTTGCACATGGTTGTCCCCCATGTACACCCGACGAGGCTCGATGACGGTGTAGACGACGAACCACTCCCGGCGACACGTCATGTGCCGCGTGGCTCCCGAGTCGATGATCCACAATAGGGCGGTGTTGTCGGAGACGTGCAGGACCCGGATGGTTGTCAGGAATCCACTCTCCCAATCTGCGGCGTTCGCGGAAGAATCGGACTGTTTTCCCGCTCCCACTCCAGCAGCAAAGTCCGCCTTCTTCTTCCAGCATTCGCGTGCCCAGTGGCCCACCTTCTTGCAGTAGTGGCAGTTTCTCTTCTTCTTCCCTCCTCCGCCATTTCCCCTGGTTGGTGCAGCACCACCCCCATGACCAGAGTTGGTGATGAGAGCGACGTCCAGTCCGCTTCCGCCCTCATCTCCCTTGCACCGCTCCTCCTCAAATAGCAGGCTCTCCTCCACATCATTGAGGGAGATCTTGTCGCCACGCTGGTCTAGGGCAACAGTGAGAGGAGTATAGCTGCTAGGAAGACCAGAGAGGATGGTTAGCATGACCACACGTTCCTTGACAGGGTCCTCAATCGCAGCAAGCTGGTCAAAGAGAGACTTCACCATGTTGATGTAATCAATCATGGATCCAGATTCATCCATCTTCACAGTGTGAAAGCGACGACGCAGCTGCATGTTCATGAGGATTGACTTGGAAGCATAAGTGGACTCAAGCTTTTTCCAAACCTCCTTTGGCGTGAGGATGCCACGGACGAGGAGTAGCTGCCGTTCGGCGAGGTGGAGGTAGATGGTTGCGAGGGCGCGGTCACGCTTCTCGCGGTAGGTACGGGCCTTGACAGGGGATAGGGAGCTTTCTTTTGGTTCCTTCTCCTTCTCATCCACCTGGCTCCAGAGACTCTTCTCCATCAGCACCATCTTCATGTTGTTGCTCCAGTTAAAGAAGTTCTTGCCTTCGAACTTGGCGATGTTGACGCCGGCCACCACGGAAGCGGATGTCACCATGGTAGTGCAACGTTCAGCCCACAAACGGCTCTCTCACACAACAGGGTGCAAGGAATGCCTCAAGGATGAGACAAAGCCTTGTTCTAGCTCTGATACCACTGATGGAAACCTGGCAGCCCTCAGGGAGGTGATCAGGCTCACTAAGAGCCGCCTAGGCAGGACCAACTGTTTGTGAGAGGGAGTTGCAGGTTGCACAGACAGATATTACGGAAGCGAATGTAGGTCTGCAGAGAATGCGAATGTCTGAATCGACTCTTGAGTGAGAAAGTAAATTAGTACAGCTTTCTCACAAGCCTAAGTACGCCTCATTTGGCACATGGAGCTGGAAGAACCACTCTGTCAAAGTTCACCTCCTAGCACACTCCTAGCCTAGCGGGATGAGCGGCAGTCACACTCTCACACAAGAGAATTACCATCCCTGCCATGTGCACAACCAATAATCTTGGTGGGGACCTTCCTTGAAGCTCTCTGAAGGTCCTCTTGCCGCCTTTCAACCCTGAAGGCCGTTCCAAACCTCCTTGGCCAATGATTGTTGCCGTCATCGGTGCTGGTAGTGCAGGAGCCATCACTTGAACTGGACCCATCGCCACCAAACCTTGAAAATCCATATCTCCCTCAAACGGACTCCGAATCGAGTTCCGTAAAGTGCTACAGAACCAGCAAACGATCCTCTATTCACTTTTGTGACGATGATTTTTGTAGAGCAACCCACTTTGGTCACTTTTTTGGCACCCCATATCTAACATGATTCTCATTCACATTGGACAAGTCCAATTGCTACAGTGTGCATGTTTTATCCAGTGTCTAGCAACAAGGCGAATGATTCTTTCCATACATTTCTGTTTGGAGGCACCACATCCAATTTTGAGTTGTTGGTAAAAGCTTGGGACCCTGGCCATGCAAACATCCTTATCCAAATTTGCATGGAGGAATGTGATTTGAACATTTCTTATGGAGTTGCCCATCATCCTAACTGGCATCATGCTAGTGCATTTATCTCTCTAGTAGAGAGATAGATGCACAAGCTCATAGGTACCACATTCCATGATCATGTCAAGCCCTTCCGGACTGGAAACCTTCCATATAGGCAAATGCATCCCGGAAAATTCCTCTCTTAGCATGCCTAGGTTGGTATACAGAGAGGGAGAGACGCAAGCACCAAGAGCACATGCTTTGGGATAGGGTCCTAGGTTGACCATCTCATATTACGGGGAACACATTACCTGTTATTCCTATTGGTTATAGAGGCCCCCTCAAGGATGCCTAGCTCTCATTGATGTACTTCATCAATTTTTGGAGCAGCCAATGGGACTTCCGGGCCATCAGCCCCTGATTGTTTTGCTTCCCAGCCCTCTCCGGTTGGTCCGACTTCTTGTTGGGACAGTTCTGTGTGTAGTGGCACTCTCCCCATTTTTAGTGTCCTGCTTGTCACCCTTCCCCTTGTTGCCTCTCCTCCATCTTGAGGGTGGATGACATAGGCAGAACTTGATGGTGTCCCACTCTTTCTTCCGCCCTGCCCATCCATTCATTCATTGCGGACATACTAAGCCACCATGGGGTACTTCAGCTCATCGGGGGGCAGGCCGCCAATGATGGTGATCATAGACTCCAAACTTTTGGCAAGGCCAAGAGGAGGATCATTGCTTGCAACCTGACGGTCGATCTTCCACCCAGTGGCTACGCACTCGGTGGTAAGGGACTCAATCTGTTGCATGATCACCATAACGTCGTTACCTTCGTTGGCTTGGAAGGTGATGAGCCTCTTGAAGAGGAAGGGCTGGTTAGCAAGGTTGCTAGATGTGCAGTTGGAACAGAGGTTCTCCTAGGTCTGTATGGCATCTATGCATCCTTGAATGTGTACGCGCTGTTTCGGAACAAGCACAAACACCATACAAGTAGGCGTCTTCTTGTTGCGCTTCTTGAACTTCTCAACTTCCTCCGACGTAATAGTGTCTGGAGGAGCTTTCTCTTCACCCTTGACCAGCTCAAGCACGCCCTTGTCGTCAAGGTAGTGCTCAAACTTCCACCTACACAAGGAGAAGTCCGTCCCGTCAAACTTCAAGACGACACCGATGCTCTCTTGCTTGGTCGTTGTCATGGCGTGCCGCGGTAGCGTGAACGTCAGAGAGGTAGGGTCCTTGTAGGAACGTGGGCCCATAACCCTTCATTGTTCCTAGTGGGTGTAGATGCACCCTCAAGGATTCCTCGCTCTCACTAATGTATGTTATCAATGTCTAGAGCAGCCAATAGGCACTAGTGGTGTGTAGCGTGGAGCACAAGGATCACATACTACGAGTGGAAGAACGGATGGAAGGACGGATGGATGGACGGATTGACAATGAAACAGACAAACAGACAGACATATTGATAGACGGTTGGACGGATGGACTGGCAAAAAGATAGAAGGAACAACGGAAAGATGGACAGACGAAGGAACTGAGAGAAGGACGGATGGATGGTCGGAAGGACGGATGGAAGGATGGATGGACGGACAGACTGACTGATGGACAGACAGACAGATGGATGGACGGACCGATCGATGATGGACAGACGGAAAGGCGGACAGACTGATGGATGGACGGAAGAACAATGGACGTATGGGCAGTTGAGTGGATGGGGGGACGGAAAGACAGGACGGATGGACAGATTGACAGACAAACATTGGGACGGACGGATGGAAGGAAGGGAGCACGGATGGTTGGAAGGACGGACGGACGGAAGGACGGACAGACGGATGGAAGGAAAAACGGATGGATAGATTTACGGACGTTGGATGGTCGGATAGATAGACGGACAGGTAGACAGACATACAGATAGAAGTACAGAGAGACAGAGAGAGATGGGTGGGGGGGAGTCGAGGAAGAATACAAAAAGGGTTAGAGGGTGGAAGTTGTTCTTGTTCATCATGTGGAATTGCTACATTAAAGCTCATATTCTTCTGACACATGATTTAGCAAGTGTATGTATAGATAAAAGGTCTTTCTATACGTGAAAACTGAACAGTTGCACTGTCCGTTGGGCAGTATGTGGCCAACCAATGTCTTTTGAAAATTTGTACACCAGCTACGTCAGAGAATTCTCTCTACAATGGCACTCCCAGTGGTCAATTCAGTCTTTAGGGAAGGTTCTGGTTTGTAGCTGAATTCTCACTGAATTACGGGATCAACGGCGGGAAGCACTGAAAGTTAGGCAGGTGTTCTTGAAGATCTGGGGCTTTTGGGAACTAGGGAATGGCAAACGAGACTTGCGCTACGAGAGAAGTTGGAGGTCTGGAAGCGCGTCGAGACTGTACCAAGAGTACGGTCGCGAGGTACGGTAGAATAGCGGGATTTTAGAATCCCGGATGAACAGTTAGGTACGGCGAAATTATAGACACTCTGTTCAAATAGGCGTCCAGAATGCAAGCTCCCGTGTTCGAACCAATTCTCGTAAGCAATATTCTCATCCAAAGAACCAATCCTCGTCCTACACGACTTACAAACCGCTGCACAAGAAAATTCCTGAAACTTGCACAATGACTGAAGTCGAAAATTCCTGAAACTTGCGCAATGACTGAAGTCGAAATGTGCAGACGTTTTCTGGTCATAAGTCCGGCTGGAAGGTCCCATTTATTTGCGATGAACAATCTTGGCGTTTGACGAAAGTTCTCTACGGGCGAACTGGGGTTTGAGAGAGAAGTCTTATTCAAGAGGCATCCAACTGTGAATTAAGGATAGCGAAGTCGCGAGGGTTTGGAGCACTCTCCTCATACCTTATCTGCCACCGAGGCACTGTATTTGTAACGCTGGCAGGGGCCTTGCCACCCACGCGAGAATAATTGCACATAAGAACTTGGGTTTGCGGACCAGATCCATTAAAGAAGTAGGGGGGTTTCGATCATGAAGAATTTTTGTGCCAAGTTCAGAGAGCGTTTCTTTTTTGGCTGACGTTTTTCCCTTTCGCCGTCCCATGAATCATCCAACGGTGACGACCAGGAGTTGCAGGCAGTCTGTTCTGGAAAATAACCGACGGATGACGCGAAAGACTGTTTTGAGGTGATTTTCAACAAAAGGAGCACTGTTTAGTCGGGTATCCGTACTCTCGTCCGGAAGAGCCGGACGAGTTTTTAAACTCTCGCGCCGCAAAGGCCGAGATAATTAACTACAGATGTGCGACTCCAAAGTCTCGTTTGCCTTTCCTTATTGGGAACTGCTTGGCAGCACCCATGGCCGAGGGCTTACAGCAGCAGCGAGTCTCAACTCACTGGTGTTACCCTAAGGAAATGGTAGGCTCTGCAACTCTGAAATGGTGGGCGAGCATGCGCAGACAAACAGACCGATTTTCACCACGATACAATCAAATCACCCGTCCAACAAGCACCGCCCACAGTGACGAGGAAACATTGTTTTGATTTCCTGCAGAACCATGTTTCCATGATGTATAATACATCCCATTAGACACGAACATCAGGGTACTGATCAAGGAGAGCTACTGAAATACATTTCGTACTTATCCTGAGAAGAGGAGGTCTCACGTCTATGTCTAGGAGAGAATGCTGGCCCGTAGCCCTTATCTGTCTCCCCCCTGCGCTTGGCCTTTGCGAGCTCAAAAGCTGCAGAAAGATCGAGAACGTCTACTTCGTCCCACATGCCCCACTCAGGTACAATAGATTCAACCTGCTTCAACTTCGGTACGTCAGTTGCGTCCACTTTTGTCGCATTGTTTTGAGACAGCAAGGACCACGGCATCTCCAATAACCAGCCGAGGCCGCCCCTTCCAGTGCTGCTTGTGATGCTGCCTGAGCCCTCTCCACCACTACTGCCTCTACCAACATTGCCGCTGCTGTTGCCGCTTGTAGTGTCATCATCATCGGTACTCACACCCCGAGTGTCTCCTGACTCGGTTTCAGATGGCGGCTTGCGACGCACATGGGAGATATTTGGACTGCGCATGAGCCCTGCGGATCTGCCCACGGTGCTTTCCCGACAGTTTTGGTTACCTCGCCCATCATCATGGACATGGGAACTCCTTGGACTACGCGTGAGCTCCACAGGTGTGTCGTTGTCAGCAATTCCGCAAGAAGGCATCTCTTCCGACGATGTTTGCGCACAAGATTTGTTGTGGGAAAATATCGGCCAGGGTTCCCCACAAGATTCCTCATGCGTAGGAATCGGCGGTGGAGGGAAACGCAGTCTGCCGAGGACAATTATGAACTCTTCCGACAGCTGCGCCTCGCCGTCCGCGTAATCTCGCCATTCAGACATCTGAGTTACTATGGCCCTTCTGTAGGCTGCTGTTTGAAGTTGGTGGGTCTGCGGGGAAAGAGCCATGGATGAATCAGCTCGTGGTTGCTCAATTAGCCTTGTGCTAGTGTCAGTGCTGCTCCTGCTCCTGATGCTCCTGGTGTTACTGTTGCCGCTCTCCCTTCAAAGGTGTAGATTGTGCACGGACTCCAGATCCAGTCTCCAGATCCTGCGCAATGGCTCAGCAATCGCCTAGTGCTATACGTTGGAGCCAAGCCCGATTTTGTGAGACAGCAGTTGGACAGATACAAACTTAGACACAAGCTTTATGGACTTCGCTATGGCAGTGCCGTCAGGAAAGACACTTCAAGGGCAGTCAAGCATGGAGGAGACCTGTGAGCGTCGTCATAGCCGTCACTTGGCCTCCGCCCTTTCCTGGCAGTTCCTACGTGGTCAGCCAGCATTCGCGTGCCTTGCGCGTCAACGAAAATGTCCACTATCACTTCCGGAGTGGACTGGAAAATTGGTTTTTGGCTGACGCGCTAGCAAGATTTTCTGGTGCCCGGCCGGACGAGCCCAGAACGAAAGCTGGCCACATCTGTGCCGTAAGAAGTCGTGGACCTCCGGAACTAGCACCGTAGAACTAGTACCGTAGAACGAGTGGTCATCAAAATCTCACGGTCGCTGCAAGCCCACACCGGAACTAGTACCGTCGAACATTTCACATCGACGGTGATCGTTCCCGCGTGGGCTGGCATGGCCCATTCGGGATGTCACAAAGGTTTGCGATGCAGAGCCAAATGTTTGGGGATGTTTTGCGATGCTGTCCGAAACGTTTGCGATGCAGAGCCGAGTGTTTGGGGATGTTTTGCGTTATGCTTCCTTGAATGAGACAACAAAACAATGAAGTGACCTGGCATCATACAAACACAAGGTGCCTACGAGCGGGATGTTTAGCACATTAACCACTCCATATCCAAATGTGGAACTTTTTCGCACTTCATTAGCACTATATCGAGCGAGCATGCAATAAAAAAGCTATATCTAAATGAGCAGGCTACGCTGACGTAGCATACCATCTAGCGACAACATGCTGGCATCGTCAAACATCAAAGGAAAATCACAAACCCCTCTATAGTGGGGTTTGTCATTTTTTTAAAAGGTTTGTGAGGGTTTTCAATGGGTGGTCTGAAACACCCCATGCGTTGAAAGGGAGCCTATTGGGACACGCTTCTACGGGGCCCAGCAGAAGCCAGCATAAGACAAAACCCTTAAACCCCGACTGTGATTTGGAGAGGGTTTGAAAGCGGTTTTCATGAATGGAAATGATTTTTCTTCCCCAAAAGAAGTATTTGGAAAAAGGCGTTTTTGCTCGATTACGTTCAAGCAATTAGTCTATTTTTTTACATTCTTTTCGACTCGCATACGCCCATTTGTAGATGTACGGTTATACATTTGCGCAAGCTTCACCCGCACAAAAAGAGAACCCTAAGTTCGTGAATGGGGGTTTGCTAGTCAAAAGAAGAAGAAAAAAGGTCAATCGCTCAATCGTAATTCTCACGACAGCGGGGGTGACACATCACCCCCTCGCTTCGCTCAATCGACGACTTGCGTCGCCGATCGGGCATGGCCATCAAATTGGATTTGGTGTTGTTTTCTTTAACTCGTTGGATACAACTGCTTTAACGTTTAACTTCTGGTTGCATCAAGCTTATGTTCATGCTTGCATAGATGTATCACCTATTACGCCCAACTGCCTATGCAATGTAGCATTTCACACAATGCGGCATGGTCTGGGATTTTAGGGACTCCTTATGTCCATCATGTGCTCAAGGGATCAACTAGAAATCGCCATCCAAGATTAGCATTCTTAAGCACCTCATAGTGCTCTACATCTAAGAAGCTTTGAGTGCCGAAACTCAATGGGGCAAACCTGAGGTTTGAGAAGCTTCGAAAGAGCTTCGCGTGCGGCGTCACTTCATGAGTGGTTGCTTTGAGGAACCGCATGGACAAGTTGTGAGGTTTTGGGAATAATTATGCATTTCTTCACATAATTCTAACGTCTTCGAGAAGTTAAATGAAGATAATTGAAACATCAATTAGGTTGGTAATGCTTTTTGACCATTCTAGATGGTTTTCAATCCTATTCCAAATTTCACGATTGGGCAACAAGGCTTCAAGAAGTTGGCAAGAACACCAAGGGCCAATTGCCATAAAAGTATAGGAATTCGTTTCGAGCTTGTCCATGAATGTAATGTTATCAAAATGCTCACTCAGATTGCTTATGGTTTTGTGTACGTATGGCATGCAACACTTTACCCCTCTTTAGCCAAACCACTTTGGCATGTATGTGAAGTAGGCCAGTAACGGCTATAATGGATGACAATTTGGCCATTAAAACCATGCAATTCATGTATTTGAATTTTCAATTGTTGTGACATGCGTGGTATCTCTGCAACTTGCAAGAAACAACATGAATTTGCCTTGTCACTAGCTTCCTAAGGTAACCTCAATCAGATTTTTTGTGCCCTCATCTACTTGCATTGGCAATGACGGGAGCATCTCTTTCCTGAGAAGATTTTTGTTGTGTTATTGGTATATCTTGAGTCTCCAATCATGCATAACTGGGTCAATGTATGATTTTGGCAATGATAAGTGCCATCATCTCTTGAACAACAAATGGGCAAGGCCACTCATGTCTTTGCTGTTTTTAAAGACTAAGGAAATTAGCATTGAAGAAAAAATCAGTGTCTATGCAATGCTTCCCAGATGTTTGTTGCATTATCACTCAAGTTTTTCAAGGTTCTAACAAGTCTCCTCTGTCATACCATGGAATCATCTCCATTGGTTATCAAATTTCAAGATCTGTTTTAGTCTCTAAAAATCATAAGATTTGTATGGGTTTGTCGTAAACCACATTTTCAAATGCTTGTGGATTGAAGGGGAAAAGAGGGGACGTTCTCCCCACTCCCTTCTTCCCCTCTCACCTGGGCTGACAGCCTCAGGTGGGGAGGATGGGAGTTGTTCCTCCATTTCCCACCCCATCATGAGGGCTGACATTCTAAGGGGAAGGCGAGGAGGAGGAATACCACATCCCCCCCCCTCAAACACGCCTAAAACACAAGGAGGAAGGTCAAGAGGAACTTCCTCCGTCCTCCCCTAATCGACGGAGGAGATGAGCCCATAGACAATGTACAACACCATCGATTGAAACGGACACTCACCACAAGCACACTAGTCGTGCACTTGGTAGTGAGACATTTTCAAATGGGGAGGCCGTAAGTTTGAGACGTACCCTTTGACATTCTAGATTATTCTCCACAATACCTCCCATTTAGGACCCGGTTGATTCCACACAAATCTGAGGCCAAGTCCTTCGGTTAGTTTCCATTTTGGATGCCGTAAAAACCAGTTTTAAGCTTAACCAAGCTCAAAATCCTTGCCCAATGATAAATACGAAATGAAAAAAATCTCTTGGTACCACTAGCACTAGAGGCAAGGACAACATCCTCGATTAAATCCGAGATTGAAAGTGTCGGTCATGGGTTTGCCACCTTGGAGTGGTAGAAAGCTCCAATTGAGCTCTAGAATGCTTCTAATTACATAAAATATTCAAACCATCCATTTCTCTATGAATGGAAAAAAGGACAGTTGATCATTTTCCTTGCAGACCACGAGGTGTAATTTTCAAAGGGACTAGTTTTTCCATGTGATGAAACTATTATTTCGAATGCAACAAATGAAAGTTACTTCAACGCAAGAAATTTCAAACTCACAGTGCCAAAAGATTCTACACTAACCTCAAAGTTTGGAGTAGTTCGTGGAAACACCCGGAAGAGGTGTGGACCGTTGAAAGCCACGACATGGCTTAATGTGGTTGTACACTACACCGGATTGCAAAACCACAATGGTGATGCACATAGAGATTAATTCTCAATTAAAAACGTTTTCGTGGATACATTGATGACGTGGCATTGGCCAGGTCACTAATGTAAGTTCCAATTGCACTACTCACAACAGCACATGTGCTGGTTGTGAAACATTTATCGGTGTCAAACACTGAAAAAGTGCAAGTTGCATTTTTGTCATTGATGCCGAATGCATTTGTGATGTTAGTTTCCAATGCATTGCTCATGATGTATAGAGATATGACAAGAATAAATACTAATTGCGTATCCACATGGGTGTTCATTACACCAAGGATGCTACGTAAGTCATTTGTGCTTGGATCTCGAAAAAACAGAGGGCGAGTGCCGATTGCCCTCTATACACACAATGGTGGAAATCCCAATGCCAGAGTCAATCACACCAAATTGACCATTGCAGGTTGGACTTGCAACACGACCAACATTGAAGATGCAATCGTAGTGTTCACGCAACTGCAGAACACAGAATGACCATGAGTGTTGGATGCATTACTGACATGTGTATCAAAAAATTTGTTGACACAAGTTTCAAATGCACCGTTGTCATAAACATCGATTGTACAATTGACAAAAGCTACGGGTTGCACTTCTTTCATAGGTGCCGAATGCCCAAGTGATGTGAGTGCAGAATGCACTATGACCGTGAGTTCCTATCACACTAGCCATGTTAGTGTTGATGGCACAATACATGTTACAAGATGCCGATTGCAGCGATGAAATGGGTGCCGGTCGCATCACGTTGCATCACCTAGAAAAACTAGCCGACTCGTTACCTAGTCATGCTAACTTGCGGTAGACCACTACATGAAAGCATATGATTTATGCGTGGGGTGGTTCTACAGGAAGGTGTGTCTAAAACATTATTTGAAGCGTCGGAGACACATCATCCAACATTTGAAAGGCATCTCGACGAAGTAGAGGATGGTCATACCATTCATTTCTTCAAATAGAGTACCCACATGCATGACTAGAAACAACCATACATGGCCATGGTGATTAGATGTATGCCTGAACGAGGTATCAATAACAAAGGAATCTTTGTTGTCACCGATAATGACGACCATTTGAATCGCAACATTTGCCCGACCAATAGCAGTATGGATAGATACTTCCAAAAAAAGTACAAACCATTTTTTGAACGGATAAATCACATGTATGGTGAGGACAAATTCATCAAATTTGGACCATGATCAAGGCCGAAAAACTCCTCCATATCCATGGATTGAACGTTCTACAAAAGCCCAGTCGGTTGAGCACCAGTTCTAAAACATCAATTCAGTGCATGACCGCAAGAGGTCAGTGCGCATGACCAAGTGCCAAAGGCAACCCATTTTTCAATGGATGATGGTATGCGATTCATGCCATTTTGTTTCAACTACATAAAATCGGGTTTACGGCATGCATGGAAAACGTGCACAACATACACATAAACCTTATCCACTAACTGTTGGTAGTCAATCACAACATCAACTTATGGAGAAGTTGGACGGAAAAATGATCACAACGGTTTTGTGATATTTCATCAAGCTAACGTTATCAAGTGATATTTTGGATTGAAATGGCAAACACCATTTCACCAAACAAGTGGTTTGGTGGGCATAAGACTTGTTCTACAACCGTCACACGTCCCATTATGCGGCACTGTTCCATGTCAAATGGTTCGCTTGATTACTAAGCTTGTGTCATGACTATGTCATGAGATGTTGAAGATACGTGGTGTGTTTGCACACCGAGTTTAGTCCAAGAGAACTAACATCATCCTGTTTGTACACAATTTGTACTGGATGCATCAGCACATATTGGAGATTATGTGCATCATTACTCATCGCAGATGTAAACATTGGTCCGTGATTGAACGTGTCAAGAATGATATCATTGAATGAATTCTCAATGGCGAAACCATTGACACCCTATCACTCGGTGACTAATGGATACAAATCGTGGTACCCGTATGGTCCTAACGATGAAACTGTACATGACTGTACCAACAACCTTGTTCAAAAGACAAGAATAGCTGTCAATGGGGGTTGTAGACATACAAAAGAGAGCAAGGAGTATTTATGGATCCTCAACCATTTAAGACTTTGCAGGGTGGTGGTCAAAGACAACAAGGGTCGTTTTCTGGCGTATGACGAGATCGAACAAATGCTGAATTCCAAATTTGAAGGCGACACCTTCATTCTAATATCACTCGATGAGTAAACCTGTCATGGACGTTGATAGGAAAAAGTGTGTGAATCAATGTCACTGACATCAGTTCATCCTCAGTTATGTGAAGATACCATTTTAGAGAAAACCCAAAAATTGGAGTTCCGAAGCACTATGACGATCCCATAGTTTTGTACAAACTAACTACAACATACTTTGGATCACGTCAAGGCTCAGGTTTTCCACCCAAAGATTATGACCATGAGACAACGTATAAGCCAATATATTTGTGTAAAACTGGGTTAGCACCCACATATCGGTGGTCCGACGGACCACATAACGAGTTGTTATCTTAAGGAAGTCTCAACATTGAGGGTATCATGATATGGTATACCATTTTTGTATATCATTCCCTTTGAACATCGTGAACATGGATAATGATTGTGCCAACGATATTGTGTAGCAACAGCTATGCAATATCAATGTACAAAATTAAGCCAACGTTTAATTTGTTGGAACAAAATCAATTTTTGCCTCAGATCATAATGATTGTACTGTAGTCGAACTATGTTTTGTTGACTCAAATGGTCATGGTAAGTGACTGAAGTTCCTTGATGTTTAGGATGGTTCAATTAATGTACATTGTGAAAAGGAATTTCATTATGTTTTTGGATGTCGCTGCAGTGGTACCCACAATAGTGGTGGTTCGCCAGTTGTCTTCGATGAGGGCGTACCTCTACAAGTGACTCGGATAAGGCATATAAAAAAAACATGTTTAGTACAAGTACCAAATGTACACAATGGAAGAAATTCAAGTAACATGGATTGCTGCAACTTGTCAAAAACAATCCATTGGTGGGTTCTGGAATGGAACCATTGGACGTGAGTACATAAACACAAAATAATTATGAGACCGGTTCTTCTGGGATCACCGGACGGGATTCGGAAGTGTGAGATCACAATCAAGAGAACTAACACCCGTGATGTTTCCTTCCAACTTACTGCATGGATTGTGATCATGGTACACCTATTCGGTAAAAATCATGTTATGGATGTATTTGTGGATGCAATCCACAAGTACTGAGATACATTATCTCACGTTAATTAATGAAAAGCAATGTGCTTTTCACCAGGACGTGAGCGGCAACCTATGGTACCCATTTCACACAATAATGAGGCGATGATGGTTGCGACCAATATCATCTATGTGGGAACATTGTCGTGTCTAATGATGGACTTAAATGGTAACTACACATGCCAGGCAACTAATACTGTCTTCTTTGAAGATGAGTGCAATCTTTGAAAGTAAACACAAGTGTGCACAGCAGCCATGTCTCAGGAACGTTGTGTCTGCCAACCCTAAGACAAAGCTAGAATGCGATTTGCATGGGCCTAGAGGAGCTTGGTTGAGTTCACAACCCACATATTCTGAAAGAGGTCTAGTAAACCTGCGTGTGGTCATGAACACGTGGTTCCAAACCAAGAGGAGTGATTTCTTGATACTAGGTTGCACGTACTAACAATGTTACAGGGAGGTACCACATTGGCAAGATTTCCTCGGAAGAGATCGCGTTCGAACAACATGGGAAGTGTTGTATGGACCTAGACACATTTTGTGAGGACGCCCAATTAATCGGTCATAGGGTAGCTCCTTGCAAAAGGGGAGGAGACGTCACCACAACAGCCTGCTGAACACGTACCGCATAGAACATGGAGAATTCATCCTACATACCCTCATCCAAACTGGCAAGACATTGTTGGTAGGGTACATCCCAAAATATATTGATTATGCCATTGATATAGACGTGTGATGAGTCTCTAATGAAGACTCACCAACACTTGTGAAGAGCGTACAAATATTTTATGTGTCTCATCTTGATACGAGCCAAAGATGACGCAATCAATGTCAATGCGCAGGATAGCAACAGTGTAAAAAGCGGGTCTCAACATGGGAGGCCACCAACCGCTCTTGGTATTGCGACCAAGATAACATGTCACCCTTAAACGAGGGATCCACACTGTAGGTTTGTTCAGTTTTCAACCTCAAGGATTCCGCATGAAGGTCTTTAGTGTCTACCCTTGGTTGGACACTGTGAGGAGTCTCAAAGGCAAGAACTGTAAATGGATGCGTGCAGGGTACAGACTTTTATAATTATGGAACTTTGCTAATGCTTTTGCTTGCAATGGCTGCAAAGGAACCCACCTCCGTGTACAGTCCTACTTTACGCAGCCTAAGACCGTCAAGTGTCATCCTCAAGGCAGGCTCCAGTAAGCTTTCTAGAATCTTCTTGTCCCATTGTGGGCCACAAAGAAAGAATGCGGTCATCGCGGGGTTTGAGCCCGGGACCCATGAGCTCCGGCGCCTGTACCAACTAGGCCACAAACTTGTGTTTCCTATGTTGATCTCCATTCGACATACCCATTACGGGCAGTGCATCCCTGGCCTATCTCAAAACAGACCAATGGGACATACTCCATAGAGCATTGCATGCCTTGTCTTTCTGTGCAACCAGCCAGCCAGTCAGCTAGCCAGTGGACAAGGTGCCTACCATTCAACAAATCTCTCCCTTGCACCTCTTTCCATCTGGTGTTCAATGGGCTCCATCAATGCCTTGGGGCTCACCCTTCCTCCACCGCAGTCCTCATGCCAAATCCATGAATGGCTGCATAGTGAAAGTTGCTTTTCTGCGGCTTGGTCATGCAATAAAAAATCATGCTCTTCGCTTTGCAGTGCTGCAATTCCACCAAGTTCATTATGACACATTCACGTGATTAGTCGTAACGTATGTCAATGTGCTTTGTTTACCGGGAGATGATTTCATGTTCAGCCATTGAGATTGCACTCATACGTACAACCGTGGCGTCCTTCTGTGGCACTGTCATTTTGCCAAGAAAGCATTTATGCCCAATCACCCCAAATCCACACACTTCATAATGTGTGTACAAAACTGAAACATATGGTGAGGATACTTCTAGGAAAATAGCCTAGCCAATTGTTCATGTTTCCTGGAAGTTAATGTTTACAATTATGTTCACAGTTAGTTTTGTGTACATGAACAACATTCTTTCTCAGAAATTGATTGAGAATGGGATGCAATTCATGTTGTTTTAAATCAATTCTTTAAAACATTTTTCCGGAAATACTAAATCACATGCTTTTTCACGTTTGCACCTATTGTGTGATTTAACTAACGTTCATTTTATTAGTGTAATTAAGTCACTGACACTGATTTGTACTTGTTTCTGCAACCTACCAATGGAGAGAGTTCTTTTACGTATCAGGCAGAATGCTACGCGGTCGTCTTGAATATATTTTTGCGGACGCTCGAGCATCCCCCCCTCCCCCTTCGGTAACCGGAATGTGTATTGAGGGTGTCTTGGGATGTGTATCAGGAGGGGGGGCGACTTAATACACATGTGAATTAATGCACTTGTTCACAATTTGGTGAGTACTCACGATACACTCCCCGATACACTTCCCCAATACACTCATGGTGTTTGGGGGGGGGGGGTCCTAATTCGGGCGCACTAATCTCGTCAGCACGGTTCAACTAGGAAATTTTGATTGAGCTTTGGTTCTTACTTTGCAATCCAAGCACCGTCGGATTCAAACGATCGACGATCCCCCATGAATTGTGGACGATTGCATAAACATAGAAATGTTCGTCTACTTGATATCTCCCGGCTGAAAGCAGCAAGAATCTATCCAACTTTGGAGAGGNGGGGGGGGGGGACTCGTCGTCTCCCCCCCCTTCCACCAATGAAAGTGTATTGGGGGAGTGTTTTGGGTAGTGTATCTAGTGGGGCGCCGAATAAACACACAAGTGTATAAATACACTTGTGTACATTTTTGACCGAATTACGGTACATTTCTCAATACACTCCCCCAATACACTTGGGGTGTTTTGGGGGGTTGGGGGTTTTGATAGCAGTGCACTATTCTCCGGGTGTCGTTGTTCACGTCGTAGATCGAGAATTGCACACTTCTAAAGGGATACATAAGTGTTTTCTCGGTGACGTCCTCCAGATACACTTACCGATACACTATCCACATACACTTTTCAGTTTGGGGGGGGGGGTGTGAACCCCCTCCCCAACTCGAGAAATGTATTACAGTGGTGTACTGGGCAGTGTATCTTGTGTGGGGTGTACCTAAAACACAAGTGTATAAATACACTAGTGTACATGTTTGTGCTGGTTCATGATACACTCGCCGATACACAACCCCAATACACTCATGGTGAATGGGGGGGGGGGGGCTGGCGAGATTAGAAAATGCATCAGTGTACAATTCTCCAGATATCCACAATACAGTGCCCAATACACACCAGATACACTTGGGGGGGGGGGGGAGTCGACTTTGAGCGAATCTCAGAAGCGGGACCAGCGAAGAATATACAAGGTCACTGTGTGTCCATGTCTGTTTGTAAGATCGGTCTTTCCGCTTCATGTAATTTGTGGAAAATACTGTGTCAAACAGAAATTTCCTTCAAGAATTTGGAGAACAGTACTAGGCAAGTAAAAAACAACGGATTACTTTTTGAACTTTTTGTAACATTAATGTCTAGGAATCAAGGTTGCGGATTTTTAACACCCTTTGAATATAAAATTAAATTTCTTCAAAAAGACAATGGTGATGTAACAAGTGTAAACATGTATGTGAACTTCCAGGAAATGAAGACATTAGAGGTTACGTAGTGTATAAAAGTGGGACGATTAACCATAACTCCAAGCAAGTTGCACAGCCACTGAGTCTCCTTGCACAATTCATACAGAGTAACGTACTCTGCCTCAGCCATTGACACTGAAACACAATCCTACTTCCTGCTGGCCCATGAGATGGTAGCGTCATTCACAATGCATACATATCTAGAGGTAGATTTCCGGCCTTCAAGATTTCCTCCCTAGTCGGCGTCAGGTGTAGCACTTCAGGTGGAGGGCGTCCGTACCTTCTTGGCCTCCAAGGACAAGGCCCATGTGACGTGTCTTCTATACGTAGCGCAAGTTGCGCTTGGATGCCTGCCAATGCTGTGGCCATGGGTTGTCCACAAACCTGCTAACTTGTCCCACAGCAGAGCACATATCAGGACGAGTCCCTACCATGGCATACATGATGATACCCACGGCGGACTGGTATGGGATGTCTTGCATCTCCCTTTGGTCTGCTTCATTGCTTAGTGACATGGAGGCCTTTTGTTTTGCATCGGTTGTCATTGGGGTGCCAACAGGTTTGCACTCTTCCATGTGATAGCGCTTTGGTACCTCAGCAATGTATTTGGTTTGGTTGAGTTTGATGGTGTCTGCTGCTCGGTTGTGGTGGATGGCGATCCCGAGGTAGTACTCGAGAGGACCCATGCCCTTCATTTTGAACCTTTTGCTGAGGTCAGACTTCAGCTCATCTAGCAGCCCGACCGAAGACGAGCAGATGATCAGATTATCCACATATAGTGCAACGAGCATCAGCCTTCTCCCATCATTGCGCACGTACATGCTTGGGTCATTCTGGAAATGCACGAAGCAAAGACCGGTCGTGAAACTGTGCATCTCTTTGTACCACATCCTTGGGGCATGTTTTAGCCCGTAGAGCGCTTTCACCAACTTGCACACCTTGCCCTTGGGAGCTTTGACTCCTTCGGGAACCTCCATCAACACTTCCTTGTCGAGCTTCCAGTAAAGGAAAGCTGCCGTGACGTTCATGTGGTGTATCTCTAGGCTCTTTGCGGCTGCAATGGCAAGGAGAGAGTGGATGGAGGCAAAGGTCATGATGGGCGTGAACATCTCATCATACTTAGAGCCCGGGCATTGAGAAAACCCCTTTGCCACTACCCTTGCCTTCAAATTTTTGATTTTGTCGTCTTGCTTCTTCTTCAGAGGAACCACTTGGATCACACCATGTGGTCCTTGTTGGGTGTATCCACCAGCACCCACATCCCGTTCTTGGCAATGGACGTGAGCTTGCTGTCCACTGCCTCCTTCCACTTGGCCACATTCAAGGCATTCATCACCTTCGCCACTGTGGATGGCTCTCCTAAAGCCATGCACGACCAGTTAAGGCATGTCCAATCATCCTCATACCACAAAGGTGCTTTCTTTGTGTCAATGCGCCGGATAGCAACGGTCTAGAAAACGGGTCCCGATATGGGAGGCCGCCAACCGCTCTTGGTATTGCAACCAAGATAACATATCACCCTCGAACGAGGGATCCACACTTTAGGTTCGTTTGGTTTGCAACCTCACGAAGTCCGCATGTTGGTCTTTAGTGTCTACCTTTGGTTGGACACTCTGTGAGGAGTCTCAAAGGCAAGAACTGTAAATGGATGCATGCAAGGTACAGGCTTTTATACTTGCAGAGCTTTTGCTAAAGCTTCTGCTTGTAGTGGCTCCACTAGAGCCAACCTCATCCTACATTCCTACTTGGCGCGTCCTTCGACCGCCAAGTGTCATCCTCAAGGCAGGCTCTAGTAAGCTTCCTAGAAGCTTCCTGTCCCAGTTTTGGCCACAAAGAAAATTGCGGCCGTCACGGGGTTTGAACCCGCGACCTCTGGTTTGAGACTCCGGTGCCTAATCAACCAAGCCAAAAAGGTATGGTTCCTATGATGAGCCACAGGGGACATACCCATTATGGGCAGTGCATTCCTGGCCCATCTCAGAACAGACCAAGGGGACATACTCCATAGAGCAGTGCATGCCTTGTCTGTATGTGTAGCTAGCCAGCTAGGCAGTGGACAAGGTGCACACTATTTCAACA
>SZWC01018563.1:7714-20880 GCA_023375785.1 Penium margaritaceum
TTTTTTTTCGTTTTTTTTTTTTTGTGTTTCTCTTGTCACAGCGGGCAGCAGCCCGCTGTCTGCTGCGAGCAGTGGGCTGCTGCTCGCTGCTCGCTCGCTGCGAGCAGCGGGCAGCAGCAGCCGCGGCTGGCAGCTGCTGCTAGCTGCTGCTGCTGCTGCAGCTGTCGGCTGCTGCAGCTCGCTGCAGCAGCTGCTGCAGCCCGCTGCTGCTGCTGCAACTGCTGCGTGCTGCAGCTGCTGCGTGCTACTGCTGCATGCTGCTGCTGCAGGCTGCTGCAGCCGGCTGCTACTGCGGGTTGCTGCTGCTGCACGCTGCTGCTGCTGCTGCACGCTGCTGATGCTATTGCTACAAGCTGCTGCTGCTGCGGGCTGCTGCTGCTGCTACTGCTGCGAGCTGCCGCTGCTGCTGCTGCGAGCTGCTGCTGCTGCAGGGTGCTACGAGCTGCTGCTTCTGCCTGCTGCTGCTGGTGGTGCTAGTCACTGCACCTGGGTGACGTTGCCGCGTGCGTCGTCGCCCACAGCCGTCAGACGCCGCCTGCCGCTCACCTCCTCGCGTCACGCGTGGGGATCAGTGCTGCCGAAAACTTTCGGCAGCATTTCCCCTGGCCCAGTGGTCGTGGGAAAAATTCTGACGCCGCCACCAGGAGGGTCAATGCTGTCGGAAAAAATCCGGCAGCATTTCCCCTGCACTGGCGCGTATGGGAAGTCCGCCGGCGTTGTCAGGCACTTGTTCGCCAGTCTTCTGTTGCTGCTGCTACGCTCTGGCTCTGATACCAAGCTGGAAACTATGCAGCATGTTGGGGCAGCAGCGTTGTTGATGCAGCGTGGGGGCTTCCATGCTCGTTGCTTAAGTCAGCTGCCCCCTCAGTCTGCTGCTCTAGAGTCTAAGTCTGGAAGCTCTGGGTTTTGTTACTCAGAAACGCGCGCGCCAGAGTTAGCGCCAGAAAGCAGCTGAAAACTGACAATGACTGAATAGGAATGAAGAATGAACAGCAATGGGGGACCCCTCCAAGTTCTAGCCCCCCCCCAGCTCTGTAGAGCTTGTTACTCAGTCCATCAGCCAATCAGAAAATAGCTCAGTTCAGGCTGGCAGGTTTTCTCGGTGAGGCCTGCCAGGCAGCCGACAGCCCAAAACCTGGGCGTCGTCCGTTTTGCCTGAAAACTGAACCATACCATAATACCAACGCTGCGAACGCAGCCGTGCGGTCAGAATCTGCTAGAAAAATAGTAGCGAGGAGTTATGGCAGCCTAAACCCAAATAGTGCCCACGACGGTTTATGCTGCCAAACAGGGTCATGCAACACGCAACTGGGACCCTAGGCAGTGCAAGACGACGCAGACACGACAGTACGTGCTGGACGCATGCAGACAGCGACTGCGGCGGCAGTGACTGCCGGCAGTGCGACCGCCGAGGAGGCCTGCCGATGGAGCTGAACACGTCGCCGGAGAGAGGAGGCTCCAGCGAACCGCGAGACGACCTCAGCGTGCGTCGGCTCCACCGGACGACACTCCACCGGCGTCGAGTCTCGCCGTCAGTCATCTGCACGCCGATGTACACAAGCCGGGAGGACACAACAGAGCACAATGAGCGCAAACAACCAACACTCTGCGCACACATGTCAGAATGTTACGCCGTCTGAACCTAGACGTGCAAAATCAAAAGACGGACGCTACGACTGGTCACATGCATGCATCCATGGACTGACAGTGAGCATACAATGCAAAAACATGCCAATAAGCCTCATGGCCAGTCCGCCGAAAGACGCCTGCAAGACGTATAAGACACAGCAAAGAGTCCCGGTGGCATCTGGGGCTCTGGAACAGTGGTCGGTCAGCTCCAAGCGGGTAGTCCGCCGCCTGTCGTCGCGCCGGTGTCACCAGGGCCGCCTGCCTTAGGGATCTGCACGAGTATGGATACGGCCGAGTGGTCACAGTAAACTGTACAGGAACGGCACAAAGCACAACACTCCCCCATGACCCGATGGTACGCATGTCCATACGCGTGCAGCACTAGTACAACCACATAGTGGGTGACACAGACAGATGAGACGCAGACGCACATGCCACACTCAACCACTGTCACGCACGGGGCGAAGCCCAACAGAACGAATGGCCACCAGGAACTTTCCGCGGGCAAGTGCCTTCGTCAAGAAATCAGCACGCTGCAAGTCAGTGCCAACCCACATGATGAAGATCACGCGTCGCTCCACTCGATCACGAACGAAGTGATGCTCAACTGCAATGTGCTTTGTGCGAACATGAAAAACACCAGAGTTCTCCGCAATGACGAGAGCACTCTGGTTGTGGCAACGCAGCACAATGGCGGGTACTGACTGCCCAAGCTCAAGAAACAAGCGCTGCAGCCAAACTGCCTCAGCAGCCCCTGCGCCCAAAGCCACATACTCTGCCTTCGACGAGCTACGTGCAATGCAGCCCTGCTTCCCGCTTCGCCAAGACAAAGCAGTACCACCGAGCAGAAACACGTAGCCAGTGCGACTGCGCCCATCAGGGCTCCAAGCCCAGTCGCTGTCAGTATAGCCGTCAAGGACCACCGAACACTGCCGACGAAAGCAGAGTCGGAGATACGGCGTGGAGACCACGTCCCGTACCACTCGCACAGCCGCGTGAAGAGCACTCGCACGTGGGGCCTGCGAGAACTGAGCGAGGAGGTTGACGGCGAACGCGATGTCGGGACGCGTGGTAGTTGCCAGGTACATCAGAGATCCGATAAGACGGAGGTACAAGGTCACGTCCACTGTCTCCCCCAGCTGTGTAGGGTCATCCACCTTAAGGGCATCCTGCCCATCAGGTGTGAGGGGTGTGGAAGCGGTGGGCACTGCACCAAGGAGATCGCTAAAGCGCTCCCCCACGACTCGTGCGTATCGGGCCTGATGCAGCAATAGTGTCCGATGTCTGCGATCTCGCACGATCTCCATACCAAGAAACACCGATGCAGGACCGAGGTCCTTCATCCTGTAGGCAGTCTGCAGGACAGCCTTGGCCTCCTTCACGGCCTCCAGGGACGGAGACGCAATCAGAAGGTCATCAACATAGACCAGGATGGCGGTGAACCGCTCGGGTGTCGGTAGGATGAAAAGCGAGGGGTCTGCCTCGCTCTGTACGTACCCTGCGCGAGTCAAGGTGCCAGTGATCTCCCGGTTCCAACACCGTGGAGACTGCTTGAGGCCGTACAAGGACTTGCGCAAGCGCCAGACCTTGTCACCGTCCTCAAAACCATGTGGCTGAGCCACGTAGATCTCCTCATCCAGAGAGCCATGGAGGAACGCGTTGTTCACATCCATCTGGTGTAGTTCCAAGTCGTGCTGAGCCACTACACCGAACAGAGCTCGAGCTGAGGTCATGCGGCCGACAGGGGCAAAGGTGTCAGTGTAATCAACTCCCTCAATCTGAGAGAACCCCTTGACGACCAAGCGGGCCTTGTAGCGTTCCAGTGAGCCATCTGGCTTCACTTTCTTGCGAAAGACCCACTTGACCTGAATCACCTTCCTCCCAGGGGGAAGGTCGACCAGCTCGTAGACTCTGTGCTCTCGGATAGCGCGAAGCTCATCCTCGCAAGCAGCTCGCCAGGCATCAGCATCCTGCGATGAGAAAGCCTCCCTCAATGTGCCCGGGTCGGGCGCCATAGAGGGGGAACTCTGCGTGGCAAGTGCACACGCCTCAGTGTCAGGCCTGACAGCCACGAGATCAGCTGGTGCGTCACAAGCGATATGGAACTCGCGAGTGACCAGGTCGTGCCCTATGGGGCACGCTGGGTGTACCTCTGAAAGCTCAGTGCGGACACTCAGGCCTAAGGCCTTTGTGCCTGGATTACCGCTCGCGATGCTGCGAGAGGAACGCCTGGGTCCGGGACCCGACGTTCCCTGAGCTCCGGAATCCAGTGGTCGAAGGCGACCACCGGGCTCACGAGAGTAACCGAAGGTCGAGGGGTGCACCTGAGGCATCACAACTGGTGAGGGCTGAGACGAGGCAGCCGGAGATGCGGTGCGAGAAGATGCGTGTGTGGGGGACACAGAGCTGGGGATGCCAGCGGGCAAGGCTGGCCCGGACACTGAGACAGGAGTGTCAGCCGACGTAGGGACAGGAGTGGGCTGGACTGGGTCAGGTGCCGGAGTAGGGGTGCCAGTAGACACAGGTGGTGATGCAGGAGGAGGCGTGAGAGCAGCGGTACCTGTGGGGTGTGAAACAGGCTGAACGAGCGGGATCTCTGGACCAACGGCAATGATAGCCGGATCATCAAGTGCTGGAGACCGAGAGGGGACTCGAGCAGACACATCAGCCTGACGAGGAATGGTCGCTGGCGGACAAGTCTCCCCCATCCGCCGAGGACCCTCACAGGAAGGGACATGGGCTGCAGAGAGGGCTGTGATCGAAGTCAGATCACGGTATGTGAGTGACTCAAAAAATAGCGTGTCATGGGACTCAATGACACGACGGCGAGTGGGGTCCCAAAAGCGCCACGCCTTCGACCGCGAGGAGATGCCGATGAAGGCACACAAGCGACCCCGAGGCGAGACCTTGGACCCCTGCTGGTCCTCGGTGTACCACACCGAAGCCAGGGAACCCCAGACGCGAGCGAGACGAAGATCAGCACGGTGGCCAAACCAGAGCTCGTACGGTGTAACATGATCCGAAAGCGGACCATGCGGGAGGCGGTTCCAGACCCAAGTCATGTAGGCGAAGCCCTCGAAAGCGAAGGACTCCGGGAGACCGCACTCAGACCGCATGGCGCGAACCGCATCCTCCATGGTGCGGTTCCAGCGCTCAGATACACCGTTCTGCTGTGGGGTAGCAGGGGCGGAGACCTGGTGAAAAATCCCGTACTCAGCAAAGAAGGAGTCCATCTCACCGAGGAACTCGCCGCCGCAATCCGAGCAAAAGGTATGTAGTGTGTGGCGAGACTGACGCTCAGCCATCACGAGCCAGAGCCGAACTGCAAGAGCGGCGTCGCTCTTCTGACGCAGACTGTAGACCCACCGCATCCGGGTAAAGTCATCAGTCAGCGTCAGAACATACCGGCCCCTCTCGGACAGGGACTCGACCGGGAGAGGATCGAGCAGGTCCGAGCGGACCAACTCGAGAGGCCTCAGCGCTCGGGAACGCAAATCAGGATAAGAGCACCGGTGCATCTTTCCTTGAGCGCAAAAAAGACAGTCGGTCTTGGGTGGCTTCTCGAAAGAAGTCACATCAAGGCCAAGAGCGGGCTGTGTCTGAATGAGCTTCGACACAGTGTCGGAGCCCACGTGACACAGACGTCGGATAAGCAACCGCTGGTGTTCCGGGGATAGAACACTAGTGACAAAAACGTGACCAGAGGAGGAGGGAGAGCAAGGAGAGGAGGGCCGAGCAATGCGGTACAAATCATCTATGACTGAAGCACGCAGGACAATGCTACGGGTGTCAAGAGCAATCACAGTCACTGAATCTGCGGTATGCTCAACGGAGAGACCCATCAGAGTGCAGGCACACACAGATAGCAGACTGAGCTCAAGATCAGGCACAAACAACACGTCAGAGAGATACAGGGGGCCAGACGGACCATCAAAGCATACAACCCCAACGCCGTGGACCGGTAAGGACTGACCAGAGCCTGTACGAACAGAACGGTCAGTCGTGACAGGACCAAGTACCACAAAGTCACTACGACGACACGTCATGTGATGGGTGGCACCGGAATCGATGATCCAAGTGCCACCGGAGTCACGACTGGTGGAAGTCACTGTACAACGAGCAATGGAACACTCGGCATCAGAGGGACGCTGAGCCGTCAGTGGGAAGGAACGACGTACATCACGAAGGTGAGACTCATGAATCCAGTCAGTGCAGTCAGCCCCAACATCATCACATGCGGACTGTGCTCCCCCACACGTGTCATCACGAGTCACGAGGACGGACGAACAAGCAGTCTGTGACCCACTCGACGATGACAACACACTCGCACCTCCCTGAAAGCGAAGCGCCAGAAGATGACGAAGCTCGGCGATGGTGCGATCACGTGGGTCGGGATCACTGCAGCTCGCTGGTGAGGACGCAGGAACAGCTGCAGTCGTGGTCGCCGCGCGTCCAGAGGAGTGTGCGGACGACGTGCCGGACGCGGTGCGAGCAGCATGGGCAGCCTGAAGTCCACGAGTGATGCGCTCCCAGTCAAGCGGCTCCTGGCACTCGGTGTAGCGATGGGCACCTCCAAAATTGTAGCAGTACACGGAACGGCCACTGTTACCACCGGATGACGGCTGCTGCTGACCCGATCCGCGCTTCCGATTCTTCTTCTTCCCCTGGGCAGCTCCTGTAACACCCTGTGTCTGCGTGGGTGTAGACGGGATCGAAGAGGAGGAGGAAGATGAGGTCGTGATGGAGGTGGATGAGGGTGACTGTAGGAGGGAAGATGGTGGTGATGCGAGGACTGCTGCAGCGAGGGAAGTCTCCTGATGCGCTACTACTGCCTCGTACGCCGATGTCACCTGAAGGAACAGCTGATGCGCCCAAGGGAGCAGCTGCAGAGTGGCTGAGAAAGGCTCGAGAGCAGCGTCGCTGTACCGTGTGAAGATATCGCTGTACTCCAGGCGAACTCCGAGCATGATCGTCTGAAGTGCCCACAACTGTGTGCCCCCTGAGGTCCCCAGACGCGTGTAAATACGCATGGCGCGTCACCTAGAATCGGCCGCAGGCTCCGCTGGTCCCTGACGGAGCGAGTGGAAAGCACGAATGTGTGACGCACGCGTGGCGTGCGTCTCTGCGGCCAGTAGGGACAACGCCAGATCCCAGCCTCCACGAGGATCAGCTCCGGTACCTGTGCCAGCCTCGCCAAGGAAGGGGCGGAAGTCGACGCCAGTCTCGCATGGCATGGCATAGAGAAGTCCTCGCATGGCCCGGGCTGCTGTCAGCATATGTGCTGGATCTGTAGACTGGTATGGGCTGTGGTAGTAAGGCCACACTCCCTCGGAAGTGGCCCACACCTGAAACAGGATCTCCCAACAGTCAAATCCATCCTCGCTGATGTACCGTGGAGGTGGTGCCTCAAAGTCCTTTGGCTGCCGCTCCGTGGGGAGAGCAGCCGCAGGCTGAGGAGGGCGAGAGACGGGGAAAACTCCTGGAAGGGGGTGATCACCGGGGAAGTCAGGTGACGATCGTATCGGGGACACGGGTGGATGTCGGGTACCCGTATGCAGCTGACGGAGGCGCTCCTGTAGAAGACGAATCTCCCGCTCCTGGGAGTCATCCTCGAAGCCTGGCATGAAAGGCTCGTCATCAAGGAGGTCCGCACGTGGTGGTGAAACCACACCAGGAGGTGAAGCAGGCGGAGCACCTGTCACGTGCACCTGGGCCGAGTGCTGGGTGGAGGCCGCAATGCCGGCAGCTCCCTTAGAAATCCGCGAAGGAGCCGTGGACTGAGCACGCAGAAGCTCAGTCAGCGTGCGGATCGCGTCAGTCTGCTCTCGCTGCAGACGACGCATCTCCTCCTGCTGGCTGCGTAGGTCCGCAATGGCCTGCGAGCGAGGGCTCAACACCCCTGAAGAAGAGGAGGAGGGATCACCTGGTCCCTTGTCCTTGTCGTCGGGCGAACTCATGTTGCCGCTCACTATGGGACGACAGGTCAAGTTTGTCGGATTTCTCAACCGTCTGCGTTTCTCGAGGAGTTGAAACGCTGGCAACTTTTGACTTTCCAGGTGAAAATTTGGCGAAGTGTAATGCTGATGTCAGCAGGTGGTTGCTGACGTCAGCACGACCTGATGACGTCAGCAATCAACAATGCTGACATCAGCTCGTCCCCTTTTTTTTTCTTGTCACGGTTATGCGCACGCTTGGAGCCGCATCGCAGTGGCGCGCGGCAGCTCCGCGGAAGCTGCGCAGCAGCTTCCGCCCAGCTGCTGGTGCAGCTGTGCTGTCAGCTTCAGCAGCAGCTGCATCGCTGCGTGTGCAGCGGTGGCAGCAGCGGCTGCGCGACTGCTGCTGCTGCTGCGTGCTGCGGCTGCTGCTGCGCGTTGCAGCTGCTGCTGGCTGCTGCCGCCGCGCGCTGCTGTTGCTGCCGCTGTTGCGCTGCTGCTGCCGCCGCTGCTGCCACGCTGCTGCCGCTCTGCTGCTGCTGCTCTGCTGCTGCGGCTGTGGGAGGGCGGGTGCACGCACTGCAGCCGCCACACCCCTCTGCGTGGCGGTACACGCCGCTGCTGCTGCCTCTGCAGCTGCGATCTCACGTGGTGGGTGGAGTGCGTTGACGGCGACCGGCCGTCTCCAACAGACCCCAGAAACTCTGCTGCAGCGGTGACTCTCACTGCTGCTGCTCTGCTGCGTCTCTGCTGCGCAGCTCAGTGAGAATGGCTTACTGCTCTGATACCATGAGAAAGTGCGTAGAAGCTTCCTAGCAGCACAGCCGCTGACCGGGCGTCAGTGCCTGATCAGACGGTGACGACGGTCACAGGTCGTACACACAACGGCAAGTGTTTGGCTAGGAGACACAAGACACAGTGTCAGAATGCTTCAATATAGCATATGCAGAGAGAAATGACAAATGAAAGGTCCAAGGCATAAATACCTGTCGCGGCGCACGGTGGGTGTCGCACGCGGCAGTCCAAGAGCTGTCCTAAAACAGGCCCGAAACCACGGTTTCGGCCGTAACTCTGCGCACACAGGTCAGAATGTTACGCCGTCTGAACCTAGACGTGCAGAATCAAAAGACGGACGCTATGACTGGTCACATGCATGCATCCATCGACTGAAAGTGAGCATACAATGCAAAAACATGCAAATAGGCCTCATGGCCAGTCCGTCGAAAGACGCGTGCAAGACGTATAAGACACAACAAAGAGTCCCGGTGGCATCTGGGGCTCTGGAACAGTGGTCGGTCAGCTCCAAGCGGGTAGTCCGCCGCCTGTCGTCGCGCCGGTGTCACCAGGGCCGCCTGCCTCAGGGATCTGCACGAGTATGGACACGACGGAGTGGTCACAGTAAAATGTACAGGAACGGCACAAAGCACAACACTTACAACTCTATGCCCTCTTGCCTCACACACTCTTCACACACTCATGTACAGATTAAGTGTCAATGGTCCCACCTGGNCCGTCGAAAGACGCGTGCAAGACGTATAAGACACAACAAAGAGTCCCGGTGGCATCTGGGGCTCTGGAACAGTGGTCGGTCAGCTCCAAGCGGGTAGTCCGCCGCCTGTCGTCGCGCCGGTGTCACCAGGGCCGCCTGCCTCAGGGATCTGCACGAGTATGGACACGACGGAGTGGTCACAGTAAAATGTACAGGAACGGCACAAAGCACAACACTTACAACTCTATGCCCTCTTGCCTCACACACTCTTCACACACTCATGTACAGATTAAGTGTCAATGGTCCCACCTGGGGAAGTGTTTGACGCGCCCTATCCTGGCTGAAGCCGTCGACACCCTCAAGACGTACCAGTGCTTTTCGTAAAAAAACAAAACTTGCGAAACGCGGATGTGCGAGGATTACTGAGCGTTGAACGACATCACCATCAAGAACCGCTAACCTCTACCTTGAGCAGACGAGCTTTTTGACCAACTACGTGGAGCAAGGATTTTCAGAAAAATCAACCTATGGAGTTGCTACCACCAGATTTGCATCACTGAAGAGGATGGTGCGAAAACAGCCTTTCAAACTCGTTACGGACACTTTGAGTTCACAATTACAACGTTTGGACTCACAAACGCCCCTGCAATGTTCATGGCAGCAATGAACAACATTTTTCGCCCATACCTCGACGATTCTATCGTGGTGTACTTCGACGACATCCTCGTATACAGCCGGACCCCAGAGGATCATTGACGACATCTTTGGTAAGTACTCAACATCCTCCCTTTCAATGGGAAGCTCTCAAAATGTGACTTTGGTCGACGATCGATCGAGTTTCTCGGTCACATCATCGGCGGTGGATGGATATCCAAGGATCGATCGAGTTTCTCGGTCACATCGTTTTTGGATCCATGGATCCAAAAAAGATATCCATGGCGGCGAAATGGCCAACTCCAACAAAAGTACGCAACGTGCAAGTTTTTTTGGGATTTTGCAACTATTATCGAAGGTTTGTGAAGGATTATGCCCGAGTGTCTGCGCCTCTTTCCGACCTCACTCGTAAAAATTACAAGTGGAGTTGGGGAGAGAACGAACAAGAAGCTTTTACATTTTTACGTATAGCTCTGACCTCGGCGCCAACCCTTCGATTAGCAGATCCAACGGCCGACTACATCATGGCCACCGACGCCTCTGATCAAGCAATCGGGGGAGAACAGCCCATCGCGTACATGTCACGGAAACTTCGCAGAGCGGATCTCAACTATATCGTCCACGATAAAGAAATGCTCGCGGTTATTCACGCCTTCAAAACCCGGCGGTGCTATTTGGTGTGCCACAAATTTGTGGTTCGAACAGATCACCACGCCCTCAAGTACCCGAGAACGAATTGGAAATAATTTTTAGGGCATGCAGGCCCATGCAAACACAAACATGAGCTCTGTGTGTGAGTGCGATGCAAGATGGCAAGAATTTGGCTAAGTATGGAACGTTGAATATAAAGAACAAGGAGGGTTTACAAATGAGCCCCTAGCGGGCTTATATAGGGGCGCCGGCAGCTAACCGCACCGGGCCCCGTCACCCCTGTTGAATCCAAATGAGTCAACGGGGAGAACACATTGCATACACCACGAGAGCAACAAAGGTGGTCTCCTCGAGGCACCGGAACAGCTCTCCGAGTGCCCGGGTCTCGACCACCGAGAAAACATGAGCAGTGCCAAAAAATCTCGGAATCAACGTCCAGACATCACAGACGGCTTTCTGAACATCGGAAGCCCCACAACAGCCATCGGGTCTCTTCGTCGCACCGGTACAGTCAACCGGGTGCGCGGGTCTCAACCCACCGAGAAAACTCTCCTACCTCCTGACAAGCCCACATGGCTGCCGGAACGCATCGACCGCGTCTCGCCGGCATTGTCGTAGGTGCTGGAGAAGTCTCGGTGCAGTTTGGAGGCCCGTCGTGTCGTCACGCCCTCCTCTACCATATACCCGAATGTGGGTATATTCGTAAACCAGCGGTGTCGGTCGTGACAGGTGGAAGCCACACAAACCAACACTCCCCCTGAGTGACATAGCCATCCACGCCAGAANGCCCCGTCACCCCTGTTGAATCCAAATGAGTCAACGGGGAGAACACATTGCATACACCACGAGAGCAACAAAGGTGGTCTCCTCGAGGCACCGGAACAGCTCTCCGAGTGCCCGGGTCTCGACCACCGAGAAAACATGAGCAGTGCCAAAAAATCTCGGAATCAACGTCCAGACATCACAGACGGCTTTCTGAACATCGGAAGCCCCACAACAGCCATCGGGTCTCTTCGTCGCACCGGTACAGTCAACCGGGTGCGCGGGTCTCAACCCACCGAGAAAACTCTCCTACCTCCTGACAAGCCCACATGGCTGCCGGAATGCATCGACCGCGTCTCGCGGACGCTGTCGTAGGTGCTAGAGAAGTCTCGGTGCAGTCCGGAGGCCCGTCGTGTCGTCACGCCCTCCTCTGGCAAATACCCCCAATGTGGGTACATCGGTAAACTAGCAGTGTCGGTCGTGACGGGTGGAAGCCACACAAACCAACACTCCCCCTGGCTGACATAGCTGTCAACGCCAGATCGAATGAACGAAGGCATGGAACAACGTATGCCAAACCACAATATGCACCAGGCAATCATACATACACACCTCTGCTACTCACCTAAGGTCTCCCTAGACACCGGCACATGATACCAAGTGTCTGGGTCTCGACCATGAGAGGAGGGATGCACACGTGCACAAACCAGTGTAGTGCCCATCACACACATGTCAGGCAACAAGATGGTCTCCTCGTGACACTGGCGGTACTAGGGCCCGGGTCTCAACCGCTACAAGCAATCCAACACAATAGTATCATCATCCAAACACAGGATCATGGGAGGATCTCCTCGTAACACGGGTGCAACGCGCCACGTGTCCGGGTCTCGACCAACAGCTCGCATGCACATACCACACACAGTATAGCCACACACCAAGACACGCGATCACATGGTCTCCTCGTGACACTGGTACAACACACCAAGTGTCCGGGTCTCGACCAACAGGGTGCTACCATGTACATGCAGCTGTGCAGGCACACAGCATGAGCCACATGCGGGATGCTGTAGATGCTCACAACAGAGCATGGACCTCGCCCATGCATCTCCCATGACGTCGCGTCAGGTCGAGGTCCACACAACACTCCCCCTGGGCAGATGAACCTGGCAGCGATGTCCTCGATGGAGATGCTGATGTCGTAGCTGAAAAGATCCTGGGCGATGAGTCATGTGGTATGTCCAACATGCAGAGATAGCTCCCCCTGTCACGTGCGAGTCGACTCCCTCCCTCAAAGACAAAGTGGTGTCTCTGGCTACGACTCCTCACGTGAATCTGCATCACCTGGGGTATACCAGTCCTCGCGTGACTGCCAATGGTCCCAACTCACAGTCTCTCCTGCCTCCGCACTGCCGCAATGCATCTGTGTATGCCGGAGGAACGGGAATGAGCGAGCAGCACGCGTGCGTGGATGAAGTGGCGGAGCTGCCCTCCGATACGGGATAGTACACCGTGAGACACAAGGGTGTACTGCTAGAAGAGGAGAGCTGGAGCGACGAACCGGATCACCACTCGTGGATGAAGATGACGATGGGACAGGTGAGTCGGGTGGATGAAGGTGCGTGACGGCAGTAGTAGAAGAAGGAGGAGCGATGATGGGGTCAACAGGAGTGAGGATGGCGGAAGCCGAAGGCACGCTCACCTGTCCTATAATAGTGTCCCCAACGGACGTCATACTCGGAGCTCGTATAAGACCCTCCCCGGGTATAGGTGTGCCGGATGCTACTGGCGGAAGGCTCCTGCCGATAGCAGTGATGCTGCCCTCCTCTGATAATCGCTCACGCGCTGCCATCATCTCCCGCTGTAGCATGACTACACGCTCCTGCAGATCAACATAATCTGCCTCGGACATGTCGAGGTGGCCCATGTCGACCTGGTGTAGAATAAACTCTGCCTCACTGGATGCTGCACATGCAGACTGCACAACTCGTGAGTAGAGTGCCATCTACATCTCTGCTGTTGAAGACGATGGAACTGGTGCTGCTGCATCC
>SZWC01018563.1:36234-55571 GCA_023375785.1 Penium margaritaceum
GGGGGGTCTATGGTGGGGAGGAGAGGAGGAGGAGTAGGAGAGAGGAGAGAAGAAGAAGGGGAAGGAGGAAGAGGAGGGGAGGAAGGGGAGGGGGGTCCACGTAGGGGATGAGGGGAGCCCTACGGGGATGAGGAGGCCCATGGAGGGGGGGAGGGGGACCCTACTGGGAAGGGGAGGGGGCTTACGGAGTGGGGGAGGGGGCTACTACGGGGTTACGGGGGATGCACAATGTGGGCAGGGGAAAAGGGGGGTAGAGAAAGGGGCCCTACGGGAAGGGGGGGCTCACGGTGGGGAGGAGAGGGGACTTTCGGGGATGGCGGGTCCATGGAGGAGGCAGGGGGGTCCTTCCGGGGATGGAGGCGCTTACGGAGGAGGGGAAGGGGGACCTGCGGGGATGGGTGGATCCAGGCAAGGGAGAGGAGGGAGGTTCTCACTATTGCTGCAGGTATTTCTTACAGTGCTGCTACTGCTCGCAGTTAGTCACTGCTCTTGCACACTGCTCGTTGCTGCTGCACGTTGCATACTCTTCGTTGCTACTGCTCACTGCTCGCTACTACTGCTAGCTGCTTTCTGCTGCTGCTCGCTACTCTCTACTGCTGCTCGCTGTTCACTGCTCTCTGCTCGCTGCTGCTGCTCGCTACTTGCTCGTGCTGCTCGTTGCTCGTTGCTGGTGCTCGCTGCTCACTCCTACTCCTCGCTGTTGCTGACGCTGATTGCAGCTCGCTACTAGTACTGCTGCTTTTGCTTGCTGCTCACTGTTGCTGCTGCTACTGCTGCTCGCTGTGCACTGCGCACTACACGCTACACGCTGTGAGCAGCTCGCTAACCACTAATCGCCGGTTTGCTTGCTCGATGGTTTTGAGCGTTCTGCGATGGGTGGGGCGTTCCGCGACGGGCAGGGCATTCCACGACTAATGAGACATTCCGCATGAAGTTTTGTGAGCTTAGCATGCATGCTTGCACTGGACACCACAAGTAGTGCCTTCGACTTCCGAACCGCGAATCCGTGGTTTGGACCATCTGCCTGCACGCGGTGGAGCAAGTGCTCCACCGCGTGCAGGCAGATGGTCCAATGTGCCGCTGGACGGCAACATTCATGAACCATGGGGCATGATTCACGCCTCATGGCAGTCACGCTGGACCACCATAGGGCGTGAGTCATGCCTCATGGTTGTAGTACAGCGAGACATATCTGGCTGGAGGTGGCTGAGTTCCGGTAATAACTCCAAGTTTGTGTCCTACTCGATCTCCAACCTTACTCAATCAATTAGTCATTATAACCCAGCAAATCCAGTCTCTACAAACACAACATTACAGCATAATACTAAATAGATAAGAAATAAATAGAACATTCCATTTCAAGATTTTGGAAATAAAAATATGTATTCAACAACTACCTTTTTTTCAATGCAGGAATCATCAAGAAATGGCTGGGAATTCCATACACCTAATGTTTAGTTGAATGATTCCCCAGGAACTGATTTCACATAAATACTACATCATATGAAATTAAATCGCAGCCCCACTTCTAATAAAAATAACACTAAGTTTCATATTTGATTTGTCAACACCTGTGAGAAAGGTAACTACGTCTTGCACCACTTTTCATCGTCATCAGTTTCCATCACCACAAATTTTCTTTGAAGAAATGGCATCTTCAACATCATAATATTTCAATCCAGCGTAGTACATTTCCCTCCACAAGCATGCATTGTTTACGGTCACTCTTTTCTTGATCCGCACAGGTTTTGTCACTTTCTTTTAGGTTGTGGTGGACATGGAAATGGGGCTCGTTAACTAGTGAGAGGTTGGTTGATGGCCAAATTCTCATCAATAAACAGTTACTTGTGTTGGGAAATTGGGTGAAGGGTGAACCTTGACCAATTGCCGCTTGCTCAACTGTCAATTGGGATGTGTGGTGCTGTTAAATGAAGATTGAGACGATGTTTATCCAAGAAATTTCTTTTTTTCTCATACGATAAGTCCAGTCTTGGATATGAGAGAAGAGATAATTTCATTCTCGTACCAAATTCATGTTCCGCAATCTTGATCGTGTCTTGGGTATGGGAGTCGGAAGAATCTCGGTCTCGTAGCAAGTTTACTTTTAGTGCAATTGACGCAAGTCGAAGAGGTGGAAGTGACAACCAAGCGACATAAAACCAACCAACAATGTTTTGCTTGCAGGACTGATCACATTGAAGAAGGACATCCGTTGTAGTCATTGTAATTGCTAATAAAAACAACCTCTCTTGATTGAAGAATAAGTGTGATCAACTCCTTTGCAATCAACCACAAATTCTCAAACCAACTGTCCAAACCAATTGCTCTTTGTCCATCCTAAAGCGCTAAGGGTCCATCCTATTACAAATCAACATACTCCTTTTCATATTGTAACCATTCTCAGTGTACTGTAGTGTCTCTTGTGTTTGACTAAAATAATTGTTTTCCTTCGTCCATTCATGCACATATTTAACTTTTTCCTTTATGGACGAAACAGTCTAGAAATTCCCAAATCGTTGTTTCTCTACACATAGTTTTCAGTCAACAATGTAGTGAGAAAATTGCTGCAAAACATGGAAAACTTCATTAAAGACTAGTACACATTCACATTCCAATGTGGAGGTTCCCGGCCGTCGGGAATGTCCACGTTTTCCGCGTGCAGCATGAGCCTGCGCGCAGAACGTGACAAACTGTGTGCATCGGATTGTCGTCCGATGCACACAGTCACTTCCTGACGGTGCGCTCAGCAGTCAGGAAGGGGGGTGCGACTTGCAAAACGACGGAAGGGGTGCGACGCCCCCCTCGACGTTCCGAAGTTTCAAATGTTGACACGCGTAGTTGAAGGGAAAGACCAAGGAGGTGAACAAGAACTTCGACCAATGTAACACTAAAATGATACCTGGGCCTTTGGACGAAGCAGGTCCAAAATTCCTGGGCCAGAAATTAAAGTCGAATTTAACTGTCACTAAAATGGGTTTTAAAAAATAGGCGAATATAAAAGACACTACGGTAACTTCCAAAGGTTCCGTACTTCGTAACCCTGTGCACGCTTTGCGTGCAACATTCTCTTGTTATTCTTCTTCCCTGGAGAGTGGCTGGTTCGTTAATTGAATTCCAAATAGTGGACAAGATGTGCAGAACGTTTTCAAAAGGTGGGTTAAAAGGAACCAGCCCCATGTCAATAACCCTTGATTCTGAGATGTGTGGCCCTTTCATACCCTAAAATCAGAACCGAAAGAACCACCCATCATTTGCATTTCAGCCGAGCAAAACGTGGGTGGGTCACTGGGATGAGGTGTGTGTTACGTCGAGCGGAATGCAGGTAGTTCACAGGAATGAGGTGTGTAGTTGAAGACGATTGTAGGAATTGGGAAAATAGGTTAATCTGTATTACGCAGTAAGTGTACTTTGATGACAAGTGTCCAGTCAGACGAGCACATAAATCCAATGAAAAAAATCACAATGTCATATTTTGGAACTTGGCTCTTGAGCCGAGCGTCTCGTGCAAGGTGGTGCCATGAGTGGCTGCTTCGAGAAGCTCCACTGAGAAGTTGGAGGGCTTCGAGAACATCAGGATGGGGTTTTCATACAAGTCCAGCACCCTTAAGAAGTCGAGCGAACAGTTTTGAAACATCGATGCGGTTTGCGACACTTCAATCAACCATTTAGAAGGGTGGTCAAAGTTGTCGGAACCTTTTGGAATGAAACACCGGAGATCAAGGATAATGGCCGAAATGCCCTCGGTCAAACGGTGTAAGAACCGTTAGGTCAACACGCGGTGGGCAACAAATGGAAAGAAAGAAATTGTGGAGTTTGGAGACCCCTTTACATCAAGAGACATAACACTTCCCCCCTCCCCCTTTTGTTGGCGACGTCCTAGCACGTAAGTAGAAAAATTTGCAATGGTTGCCTTCTATGAAGTTATCGACATACGGGAAGTATTTTCAGGGTTCCCACTGGTTGTGCATAGGTTTGTAACTGTGCCACTTGACCAGATACTCGGTCATTTTTGTACGGCGTCGATATCCAAGGATGTCTCCAATCATGTACTCCGTATACCCGTCCACTTGAATAGGAGGTGGAGGTGCGACGTTTCTGCCGGGGAAGCTGCCACTGGAGTCTCGGAAGTGCTTGATCTTGCTGATGTGGAAGGCAAGGTAGATCGTCATGCTGTTAACAAGTCAAAGACGAGCAACGGCAGAGATTTGCATGCTCTTGATCTCAAACGGTCTCAACCACCGGGTCTTGAGTTCGCAAAGACTTGTCCTTGGAGTTTGATGTTTGCCGAGCTTACTAGGATGCGATCACTAGCATTGAATATGTTGTCGCTGTGATGTTGGTCGGCTGGTCGCTTCATGAGGTGGATGTTGACCGCCGGAATTTTGCTCTGGTTTTGAAGCTCAACCTGTGTGGTGGGAATTTTGCCGTAGACCACTTCAAATAGAATCTTACCCATTGTGGTGGAAGTGGAGGACTTGTATGGAAGTGACTCTCATTGATGCCATGGCGCATTTTGTGAGGCTCAGTGTATATTTTTTTCATGGCATATCACGTGCTCCATATCATTTCCTAGGATGATGCTTCAAACTACTGGTATCAGAGCACATCAAAAGTGTCTATCCTCTCCACTTTATCTTTGGCCATATGTGCGGGTTTGTCATCTTGCTGTAGGCAACTGAGTGTGCTTGTAACTGCTTCGCCAATACGCAATTGTTCACATACCTTTCCACCACTCTTGGCATCGGTTGGCACCTTTACCAACCTTGGCAAACGCGTGCATGCACAGCGGCGCTATCTGAAGTACATCCTTGGAGTCCTGGATTCTCTACCTTGGGTTTCTAGCCCTTCGCTCTCTTGATCCTCTCCATCGGACCAGTAAGATCATTGTGTTGTTCTTCTAGCTTTCCCTCACATTCAGCTCCATCCTTAATGTTGTATTGGGTGTTGAAATGAAGCTATTCCTTGACACTCATCTTAGCAATTCCACGTGCTCGCATGGTGTTTGTTGACCTACGAGTAGCAAGAAACTGGGGACGACACTGTCATCTTAGAGAGTGGTGAACAGTGCAAACCTAATGGTGGAAACCAATGACATCAGCATCGACCACTCTTGTTCTTCAAAACAATATAGATCTAACCCACGGGCTGTGGGCATCTCAACCCCTGATGATTAAAGGATGTGTCCCGTTGACGAAATCACCGACGAGCTCCTATGGGTGCAAAGACTGTCCCCTTTCTACTAGCACGACAATGTCCATTGTCTTGAGGAGGTACATAATGATGAGGTTGACACCCTAGTGTACACCACCGAGTCTCTTCCCTCAACCCCTCAAGGTATGTGGCCCTCTGAGCAATAGGCAGACCCAAATAGCACCACTAACTTTGTAGCCACTGCTGCCAGTGATGCAAAGAAACATGGACAGGTACATCTCCTTCCCTCCTATACAAATTCTCTTGGCCTAGCAGGGCCCATCTTGGACATTACAATGGATACCGCTCCCATCTTCTCTGCTTCTGCCAGAGCCATCCGGTCCTCTTTCGGCTTTGTTGTTGGTAGGGCCTCCACTGCTTACATAGAAGCAGCCACATCCAACTCTTTTTTTTCCCCCGGTTTTTAAGGATGGTCCGGGCTAAATACACCTCCCACTGGGCCCCCTTCCAAGAACTACTACAATGACAACCGTTGGACCGTTTCACGCCCTCCAGATTAGGCATCGGCTTGGTCAGGCAGTACAGCTCAATCCGAGGATGCGTTTTCCATGTTTTATTCATTAGGCCTCTGCTGTTGTCCTTTTGTTGCTATGCAAATCATTGGCCGTGGCTCCAAATTCAATGGGAGAACACCTCCAATAGAGAGGTAGTCCTATGCTCCGGTAAACACAGCCATCACCCCCCTCAAAACACGCGGCCCGTCAGGGATCTGCCTTACCCTCCTGGACGTTGACAAAGTGACATATCCCACTCTCTACTCGCTGCATGTAAACCAGGTGTAATGTGCTAGCCTTGACTGGAGGGTGCAAGGACTAATCCGCGGTAATGGTGACCAAGGGAGGGCCGGTGCTCACCTTCCAGTGTATGCAGAAGCATAGGATCAACTTGAGGGAGCATGGAAACGCGTGTGGTAAAGTGTGGGAGTGATGTGTGCTTGTTATTCAAGTGTCAAAAAATAAGACTAAATGGACATGATGACACATAGTAGGTGATCCGAGATTGCTGAGCCGTGTACACCTTTGTACGGACAAGGAATGAGCATTATTATATCAGCACCATGTAGTTCTTTTTCTCAGATTTCCAACTCACCAAGCATTGCATCATTTATGGAAGAATGGCCAAGATATGGCCATTTTTTTTAACCACAACAATGTACCACTTGTAGCACCACTAGTGGTGTTGACGGTCGCCTGAAGTGCCCTTTCTAGTAGTAACACACCAGGGCATTATTCCAACCATCCTTTTTCCTCAATGATCTTTCATTCATTGAATAACTATGCACCAAGGAGCACTTCAACCTTGTTGGGTTCTTCAAGGGTTGAGCCCGGGTCTTTGGGGACCTTCAAGTACCCGGAGTGCATGCTATTAGAGTACTTGCGTGATGGTCGTGCCAATAAGAACCCGAAGGACAAGACCACCACAACAACAATCGGCCAGGCTTGGACAAGCAGGAGGGCGTTGCGGGACTGCATGAGTCAAGTGTATTCGGCAAACCCAAAGCACTAGTCGGACGCACGGCCAAATGTGCATCCACAGCAAGGCCGCGACATGCGTAGGGCCAAGGGCATGTAACCTGCAAACCCAGTCAAGAAGACTGGCGGGCAGAAGACCCCAAATCACAAGTGTAGCCACAACAATGACGAGTTACACGCGGTGCGTGAGCTTCGCAACACAGCCTTCCGCAAAGGACTCCACCACAACTGTATGCAGCCCAACCACTTCAGGGCTCAATGCCCTGAGGCTGTTGGTGGTGGACATGAGGCCACGGCGTTAGCCGTAGCAGCAGCACCTCATGGAGATGGTGCAGGAGGAGGCCAAGGACAGGGCCATGGACAGGGTCGCGGTCGCGGCAATGGGCCCGGCCGTGGTAATGGACAGGGCCGTGGGGCGGATTTTCCTCACTCCTGCGTGATGTTAGTGAGGATCACTCAGGGATAAAACTGGATCACTTGTGTGGGTTGATGTTTTCAAATTAAGATGTTAAATAATTTAATTCTTTGACAAGTTCAAACTTCTCTGTTGTTTTCTTACCTCTTCTTGAACTTTATTCAACACTCGCTCACCGTCATTACCCACTAAACCTTGCATCTTCAAACAAGATGCTTGATTGAACATGCATAGTGGTGGAAACACCAACCATTGTGTAAGAGTTGTGTGATGGAGTGATTGAAGCAAACACCCTCAAAGCAGTAAGTTCAATCATGTTCGCGATACCTTTGATCGATGATTTCAACCCAGTCAAGTTTAAGGACTTGAAGCTGCTAGCCAAATCTACATGTTCCCACGAGATGTGGACTCGAGTGGGTGAATCATGGGAGTTGCGGTGCCTGCCGTATAGATTCTGTGTTTATCACAAATTTTATTTGTCGTCATCAAGCATGTTCTCTCGGAATAATGGACGTAACATGATGATGCATTTCAAAGGACACCTAGCCGGTGCTCTCTTGAACATACTGGCTAAAACTAGAGGAGATGACTCCTTTTCTAGCCTTGGCTTTACTCGACAGGTTGGCCTCAAGTACGAGCCATCAAATGGCGTAGTTTTTGTGAGTGAAAATTGTACGGTACCCGTGATTGATACCTGTAAAGCAAAGAATTGTACTCAAGGATACACATGGAGTGTCGCATTGAAGGTACTCAAACTTCTTGACCTGTTTGACGTGGTATTAGGCAATCCATGACTTCGTGAAAACAAGGCTCTAATGTTCTTTGAATCAAAGTGTTCGATCATTTGGAAGGGACAACATTGCTTTATGCTGATTTTGAGTACGGAATTGGTACCGACCCGACTTAAGGGCCAGGCCAGCTTGTCTGCGATTCAGGTCAAGAGACGTATTCAATAAGTTTGTTGATACTTCTTGGCTTAACTGCAGAAAGTGGAGAAGGAAAGAAAGGAAGACACGCTATAAGAGATAAAATCTCTATTGGCAGAGTTTACAGATGTATTCCGAGACTCACCCATTGGGCTTCCACCAGAACGACACATGGGCCACACTATTCCGCTACAACAGGAGGCGACCCCTCCGTTCAAACCCATGTGCCGCTTCAGTCCGGCAGAGACGCGAGAGGCCAAACACCAAATCAAATAGTACCTTGCAAAAAGGTGGATTGAGCAAAGTGGCTTGTCAAACGGTGTGCCAATCCTTTTTGTGAACAAAAGAACTGTGGTTTACGCATGTGCGTGGACTACTGGGAACTCAACAAGCTGACAGTGAAAAGTTGATTCCCCTCAACGTGAATTGAGGACCTTTTTGACCAACTCCAAGGGGCAAATGTCTTTTTGTCCTTGGATTTGTCTCAAGGATACCATTGTATATGCATTACGGAAGATGATGTTCCCAGGACCGTGTTTTGAAAGCACATGGGACACTATCAGCTCTAAGTTTTATGCTTTGGGGCAACAAACGCCTGGCTTCATTCCAAGGAGCATTGAATCAAACGTTCACCAAGAAACTCGACCAGTTTGTTTTGGTTTACCTAGACAACATCCTGGTTTTGTCGAAATCCATAGAAGAGCACATAGAATAGCTTAATGAGGTCCTTGAAATCCTTCTAGAACAGAAGCTCTATGCAAAAGTGAGCAAGTGCAAGTTCTAAGAGATGAGCTTGAAAACCTTAGACACATAGTCGACAAGGACGGTATCTGTGTCGACCAATGAAAGGTCAAAACTGTTGTGGACTGGCCACGCCAAGAAAATGTTGGGCAGATTTGGTCTTTCCTTGGCCTTGGAGACTTTTTTTGATGGTTTATGTAAGGGTACTCGACCATAGTAGCGCCGCTAACCAGGCTCAGAATAAAAGACGTGCATTAAGATCGGACTTCTGATTCCAAGATTGCTTTTCTCAAAGTCAAAGAGCTTCTAACCGTAGCACCCATCTTAGCTCTTCCTCACCCATTGTAACCATTGGAGGTGCGATGTGATGCATCGGTAGTAGGAACTTTGAGTAGTCCTCATGTAGAATGGTCACCAAGTTGCGTATGAGAGCCGGAAGCTCATCCCTGCCGAAGTGTAGTATGCAACTGGGGATCAAGAGCTTCTCGCGGTAGTACACGCTTTCAAGACGTGGCGTTGCTACCTTGAGGGCACTGAAGGGGGTGTGACGGTCGTGACTGACCACAACTGATCGGTTTTTTTCCAAACGTAACCAAACCTGTCACAATGACAGGCGCGTTGGAGCGAATACTTGAGTTGTTTCTTGTTCACGTGGGAATATCGGCTAGGACGCATGAACGTGGCCTATCCACTCAGCCAACAGCCTATGGAAATCAAAGCAACCACCAAGGTTAGTAGGTGTTTTATAGCCATTGCGACAGCAACAATGCAAACACCTGAACCCCTGCACCTCTGCTGCAATCACGTCAAGAGATCATACACTACAACAATTATGTGAACAAAATCCGGATGGGATACTATGTGGATTTTTGGTTCCAAGACTCCCGTAATCTAGACAAAAACGGATTGGTGGAGGCCACAATAATCTTTTGGCACGGAGAACAAGATGTTGTGCCAGACTCGGGAGACCTTTGCGCGAATATTATCTCCCAGTTCCACGACTCCCAGATCGTAGTTCATGTATGACCTTAAAAGACTGGACAAGCACTCTTGGACCACTATTGGTGGCCAGGCTGGAGTGTCAATATCTGTAAGTATTGAAACATGGGACCCATGCATTCAAAATATGACAAGTAAGAAGAAACGTGTTGAACGCCTCCAACAACTTCCCATTCATAGGACTCCATAGGAGTACGTCGGCATGGACTTCATTCCTGGTCTTCCGGACACGATCCGTGGCCACGATGCAAAACTAATGGTTGTGGATCTTTTGACGAAGATGAAACACTTCATTCCTACAACCACTCATGTGAAGGCATGGGAGACCGCTCGTCTCTTCTTTGAGGGTGTTGTAAAGTACCACGGCTTACCGTTGCACATTATCCTTGATCAAGATAGAAAACTGAAAGGCATTTTCTGGCAAAAGTTGTACGAGTACTTCGGCATCGAGTCGCAAATTTCGACAGCATTTCATCCTCAAACTGATGGACAAAAAGAGTGCATGAACCGCACTCTGGAGCAGATGCTCCGTATGTACGTGGACCCTGCCACAAATGACTTGGACGAATTCCTAGCACCGGCAGAGTTTGTGGTGAATAACTTGGTGAACGAGTCTCCACAGTTCACACTGTGTGTTGAATAGTGGCCAGCATCTAGTGGTGTTCTATTCATTGGTGGAGATTACGAGTACAGAAGGACATGTTCCTTCTACTCAAGTCTTTGTTGAGTGCATAGACTCCTTGTTACACGAGGCAAAGCGTCACTTTCAAGCTACTTGGCAACAACAAAAGGCATATGCCAACAAAAGTCGTCGTGAGGTTTCGTTTGGTGTTGGTGACAAAGTGTTGCTTAGCACTAAGAATCTTCGGCTGAAATTGCCAGTGGCGCAAAAAATTCTATCAAAGTGGATTGGGTCATTTCCCATCGTTGCACGTATCGGGCATGTGGCATACCGATTACTGCCTCCGCCAGGTTTGAAGATAAATGACGTGTTTCCATGTGAGCCTGCTTTCTCCATGTACGGCGGAGGGAACCGATCAGCCACCACCGGCAGTCCTTACTACTGACGGCCGATACAAAGTTCTTCGTCTACTCCAACACTGAGAGCATACACTCCGGTCGCGGGTTGTTGGGGAATACCTTGTTCATTTGGCCAATTTTGGACATGAACATAACTCATGGGAGTCCGAATCCCGGTTGTCCACGAGGGTCGTCAACGAGTAATGGAGCGAGCTAGCAGCTCACATAGATCGATGCGTGATAGGGGAAACCAACTGAACGCAGCAAAAGTGAACAACATTCTTGTAGGACGGCATTCATGGACTGCGACCATACGAGGTTGGGGACGTCCAACATGGTTGTCGCGCGTATGCTCCAACCTAAAGGGGGAAGGCCGCTAGCCGTGCTGACCGACAAGCTGCAGTTTAGGTCCAAGTGCCATGCACGTGTTCATGTTTATCCGGTGATTGAAAATATAACTTCTTTTGCACAATGTTGATGAATCACTATCTGGCACTCTCACTTGTTTCTCAACCGGGATGGTTCATGATAAGTGGGGAGGAATGTAGCGAGAGGGCCGGTTTGACCCTTCCCGCCTTCGCGACCAGCGAGGGCTGGCCGGCGGCCAGCCCTTGCCAGTGAGGGCTGATTGGTGGCCACCCACACGCTGGCCATCGACGAGCTGGTAGCCAGCCAGCTGGGTGGCCGGCCACCAATCAGGTGACCGGCCGGCCACCCGCCGGCCAGTCCCAGCTGCCGATTGAGCTGGGAGTTCGATCGGCGGCCGAGGGGCCACCCGGCCTCGCGAGCGAGGCTGGTGGCCCTGTACCCTCACCGTCACCCCCCCTCCTTGCCGGTTAAGGTGAGATGGACAAGGGGAGGGGGTGAGGGAGAGAGAGAGGGCAAGCGATTGACAAATAGCTGGACGTGAAATAGGCAAGCGTGCATCGCACGCAACAATTTTGCGCCATCGCGTAAAAAAGCATCGAAGTCACGAACTACTGCGACTTCAACAGATTTCTCAGTAAAACTCGCGCCAACTTACGCATTTGAGGAATACATCCCTTGTTTGGGTCCTAGAACAAGGAGGTGAGGTTTCAAACGGAAATGAATCTCCTGAGACTCAAAACATTCGAGTCTCTCTGCTCAAGGTCGTTGATGACGATTGCTCCTTAGTAGTACGAGGGGAAAGAATTCATCACGCACACTAAGATCGCCGTTTTACGAACTCCGACGACGACCTAAGCGTAGGAGCTGGAGACACGACCCGTTACATGCTGGGCTCGCTTCCCTCTTTTTACTTTGGTGGCCAATACCACAGGTGGTGCTGCTTCTTTTGCCTCCAAAACATTGGAAGTGGTAGCACCCACAAGCCGAAAACGCCGTACTAAGCATTGCACCTCTTACTGTAGTCACCTCACTGCTCCCGCACGCTACTGCCTGTGTGGCGCCATGTGGCGCTTCTTAACGGTGTCTCGGACAAGGTATCATTGCGTCACTGCTCACACGGCCCCCCGTGAAGTGTGCAGATGACTAACAACGAGACTCGATGCTGCTTGAGTGTCGTCCGGTGGAGCCGACGCACGTTAAGGCCTACACGCAGTTTGCTTGAGCCTCCTCCCTGTGGCGACATGCTCAGCTCCATCAGCAGGCCTCCTTGGCGGTCGGGCCACCGGTGGTCACTGCCATTGCAGATGCTCTCTACATGCACCCAACGCTGGGTCTGACTGTAGCATTACGTCTGTAGCATCATGCTCTGTTTAGGGTCCAAGTCTCATGTTAGCGTGGCACTGTTTGGCACCGTGGACTATAGTAGACACTGCCTGTGTTCGGGCAGCCATAACTCCTCGTAGCTGTTTTTCTAGATGTTTCTCACCGCACGACTTTGTTTGCATCGTTGGTGTTATGGTATGGTCCACTTTTCAGGCAAAACGGACGACGCCCGGGCTTTGGGCTGTCGGCCATCTGGCAGGGCTCACCGAGAAAGCCCTGCCTGCCAGAAAATAGGTCTATTTTCTGATTGGCTGGTTAGCTGAGAAACAAGCTCTACAGAGCTGGAGGGGAGCTAGAACTTGGAAGGGTCTCCCATTGTTGTTCATTCTTTATTCCTAATCAGTCACTTTCAGGTTTCAGCTGATTTTTGGCGCTAACACTGGCGCGCACACTTCTGAGTAACAAACCCCGAGCACTGAGACTTAGACTCTAGAGCGGCAGACAAAGGGGCAGGAGACTAAGCAATGAGCATGGATGCCCCCACGCTGCATCAATAATGCTACTACCCCAACCTGCACTTTTAGTAGTTTCTAGTTTGGTATCAGAGCCAGAGTGTAGCAGCAGCACTAGACAACTCGCGTGCAGGTACCTGACTACGCCGGCAGACCCCCATCCTCGCCCGTGCAGGGGAAATGATGCCGGATCTTTTCTCGCGGCATGGACCCGCCTGGTGGCGGCGTCAGATTTCTTCCCACGGGCACTGGGCCAGGAGACATGCTGCCAGATTTTTTCGGCAGCACTGAACCCCATGCGTGACGCAAGGAGGTGAGCGGCTCACCGCGTCAGAAACCTGCTAGCAATGACGTACGCGGTAACGTCACCCAGGTGCAATGACAAGCAGCAACAGGAAGTAACTGCAGCAGCCTAGACCACCACCAGCAACTTGTAGCAGCAGCGAGTAGTGGCAGCAATAGCCGGCAGCCGCAGTGCACAACAAAAACAGCCGGCAACAACAGAAGCTCGAAGCAGCTTGTAGCAGCAACAGCCCACAAGAGTAAGCAACAGCAGTAGCCAGCAGCAGCAGCTCGGAGTAACATCAGCAGTATTGGAAGCAAGCAGCAGCAGCAGCAGTAAGAAGAAGCCAAAGCTGGCTGTAGGAGCAATAGCAACGAGCACCACCTAGTAGCAGCCAGTAGAAGCTAGCAGCAGCCAGCAGCAGCAGCAGTTGTAGCTGCTCGTAGCCCGCTGCTCACTGTGAGGAGGGAGCTGTAACTAGCGAGCTCACTGCTCACAGCAAGCAGCAAAGTGCAAGTAGCTAGCTCGCTACTCTCAGGTCGCTGCTCACAGCAAGCAGCAAGCTCGTTGTGAAAAAAGAAAAAAAAGGGGAACACAAAAAAAAACCCACCACACAAGTGACCCTATAATGGCTGCAGCCACCGCCATATTTGCTGCACCAGCCACATCAGCCGTAGAAAAACACAACAGCTTAACAGTAGCAACAGCAGCATCTGTTGCTACTGCAACAGCAGCCGTAACAGTAGCAACAGTAGTAGCAACTACAACAGTAGCAACATCTGCTACTGCACCAACAGCCATAGAAGCAGGAGCAATAGCACCAACAGCAGCTGCAACAATAGACCAACGACAGTAGCATCCGTAGTAGCAATGGCTACAGCAGCTGCCCTGCAGCTGACACAGCAGCGGCCCGAGCAACAACCGCTATTAGCGTTTGCAGCCCTCAGCTGACGTCACCGCTGATGTCATCAACACACAAAAGGAAAAAAAATCTACAACACCAATCATGCAAATAACACTGAAGTAGCTGCTGCCGTCAGCCATCCTTGGCTGAATTCCTCCTAATGTCACTGCTAATGTCAGCAACACAAAAAAAGGCAACAGAACCCACCTTGGCTAACAACTCCAGTAGGAAGGGGTCCACCTATGTTGGGGGGACCCCAAGCCCCCCTTTCTTGCAGCAACTTTAGCAGTTGCAGTAGCAGTAACAACAGCAGTAGTCCACAAGCTTTGTCGCCAGCACCTCCGACCCCTTGGCCGCCATTCAGCAACAGCTTGCCACACTAATGCAACAACTTGCAGCACTACAACCATTGGCATCACAAACTCACACCAGTGCCCTGTCGCCTTTCCTTCCTCCCGGGCACGCCAGCCTTGTTATGTCTGCTACCATGCATTGTGTGGCGCGGCAGGAGACCCAGCGCCAGCGGCAAACAGTGACATCTGTCCTTGGCCCCACTCTGGATGCCGGCCGTAGGCCAAAGGACTTGGAGAACCCTCCCCTGCCGCTTCAGGCCGGCAAGCACTTCCAAAGTTGGGAACTCAGCTTCTGCAACTGGGCACAAGGCGAGGGCTTGTGGGCATACTACACTCTTCCGTATGACTCCACCCAGGCCAACCAGTTGCATGACATTGTTCGTGCCGTACGTACCCTCGTCCTAGTTGCCCCTCCGGCATCACGCCTAGCCTTAGAGCCCTTCCTCGGCAACTTCACCACTGGCGGGACCCCACACCCCACAGCCGCATGGCACATCCTCACCCGTCCCCATTGCCTATCCAACGATGTTGAGACTAGCCGTCTGTTGTGGGAGTTCAACTCCCTGCACATGGGGGAGACCGAGATGGTCACCTCTTACTAGCAGCGGTTTGAAGGCATCCTCCGTTGCCTAGGTACCTGTGCTCTAACCTCTTGGTCCCGCTCCTCCCCATCCAGTGCGGTGCCACCGACGCGTACGCTGATGTTTTTGTCCACGATGTCCTTTCCACCATGGCGGCTCAGGGCACCCTCATTCCCTGGGCATACAAGCTCTTTCTCAAGATTGAGGAAGCTCGTCTGGAGTCCCGCATCCAGCGCACAGAGGCCCTCGCCTCCCCTACCGTCGCCTCTCCTATAGCAGCTGCATCCACCAGCTCCTCGTCGTTAGCAAAGAAGAAGCGTAGGGGCAAAACGGACAAGGGCTTGCAACAGCTGTAGTAGAAGCAGCCGACCGGGTCTATTGGTGGGGGCTCGGCCTGCCACACCTGTGGCCAGCAAGGACACGAGTGGTACACGTGCCCATTACTAACGGACGAGGCGTGCGTCATTGCCACCATGCGTCGCCAGCGTGAGCGTCATTTTGCCTCTGCCACAGTAGCTATCGCTGGCCCTAACGCCTCCACCCTGTCGAGTAGCTCCACTCCTCCGACAGCCACACTAGTCCTGCCATCACACGCTCTGCAACAGCACCATCCGCAGCCGTCGGCACCACCGCTTCCATCTCCGGTGCGGTCCTCCTTCTATCCGGGCTCCGGCGCTGTCCCTTCGCAATCCGTCTATACTCCTGGACCATCCACACATGAGCATCAGTTGGAGCAGTTCATCGAGCTCCAGCTTGGCGTACCTCGCCCTCCCCTCCCCAGGGAAGTGTGAGTTGCGTCACTTCCTACCCGTCTGCCCTACTTTGCATGACTAAGATTGAGCTGCGGTCGTGTCCTACTTCCTTGTGTGCCTAGTCGCCTCCCGTGCTCTCTTCTCCCCCTTCCTATGACGACATCGCGTGGCTTGATGATTGGCAATCTCGGCTTGCGCCACCATCCACCGCAACCGCGTCTCTTGCTTGCTGCCATGTGACTGTTAGTGATTTGGCGACTCCGGTCCATGACCCCGCCGAGACCTGGATCATCGACTCCGGGGCCACGCATCACATGACTGCCTCTTGCAAGGCCTTCAGTGTGCTTGGTCCTGTTGGTGATGTGTCCGGTGTCCGGACAGGCTCTGGATAGGTGTTACCTGTCCACATCGTTGGCGTCGTTCGTTTTCGTGGTCCTGCCAGTGATGTCTTCATGATCAACGTCCTCTTCGACCCAGTTCTTGAACTCAACCTTCTGTCCGTCACTGCCCTTGACCGCAAGAGCATGGACGTTCTGCACTCGTGTGGTGTTTGCACTGTGTCATTACGTCCATCCAGTCTTGTCCTTCTCCATGCCACCGCCCGTGGCAACCTGTGGCACGTACCTTGTCTGTCCTCCCCTCCCTCCATCCCCTCCCCACCCGCCCCAACAGGCCATGTCTTTGTCACCAGTACACTCTCACCGCAGTACACACGTCTCTTGCACCGCCGCCATTGCCACGTCCACTCTAGAGCCGTCGATAGCATTCTCCACACCTAGCTTGCCAAGGGCCTAGACCTGGATTCCTTCCCCTGGCCGTGCCTCACAGAATACATTGATTGCGCTCAAAGTAAGATGCACCGGTCCACCTACCCTCACTCATTCTTCCATGCGTCTGCTCCCCTGGACCTCGTCCATTCCGACGTCATGGGTCCTCTCCCTACTGAGTCATTCAGGGAGCATGGCCGCTATGTCCTCACCCTCACTGACGACTACTCTCCCTACCGCTTGGTCTTCTACCTTCGGCAGAAGAGCAATGTTGCTCCAACCATTAGAAACTGGCTTATCCGTGCAGAGTGTGAGTGTGGTTGGCCTCTCCGCCGCTTCAGCTCCGATTGCGGTGGCAAGTACATGGGAGAGACCACAACTTTTCACGCCTCCTGCGGTGTCCACCACAAGACGTCGGCCCCCTACATACCGGCCCACAACGGCGTCTCCGAGCGGTGGAACCGCACCATGGCTGATGTCGTCCGCACCGTGCGGGTTGAATCTGACCTTTCCAATGGCTTCCACTTCGAAGCCATGGCCTACATGATGTGGGTCTGGAATCTGATTCCCCATGGACCCCTTCCTTGCCAGTCAACGCCGTACCTGCATTGGCGATGGCCTCCGCCCGGCTCGTGTCTGGGGCTGCATGGCCATTGTGTGGCTGTCCGCCCCGCAGCAAGGCAGCAAGCTCGCCCCCCGCAAGCGTCCTTGCACCTTACTCGGTATCTCCTGTCAGTCCAAATCCTGGCGCTTCTGGGATCCCTCCCGGCACTGCATCATCGAGTCCTGCGATGCCCTCTTCTTTGAGGAGCTCTTTCCTCGCAGCCTCGCTCGCTCCCGCTCGTTGGTGTCCCTCCCGTCGCGAGGGGGAGTGGTGAGTCCGTCCCCCATCCCGCCGCTTCCGAGCGGCACATCACATGGTCCCTCCGAGCCGGTAGCCCTAGTCGTATCCGTTAGGCCCCCAGGGCCGGCAGCCCAAGTCGCGTCCGTTGGCCCCTGGGCCAACGGTCCCAATCGCATCCGCAAGCCCCTCCGGGCCAAGGGCCCTAGTCGCTTTTGCTGGCCCCTCCTGGCCAACGGCCCCAGTTTTGTCTGCTGGCCCCTCCAGGCCAACAGCCCCAGTCGCGTCCAATGGCCCCTCCACGCTGGCGGACCCATCTGCATCCAACGGTCCCTCTAGGCCGGTAGCTCCAGCTGCGTCTGCTGGTCCCTCCGGGTCGGTAGCTCCAGTTGCGTCCGTTGGTTCCTCCGAGCCGGCAGCTCCTGCCACGTCCGCTGGTCCCTTTGAGCCGGTTGTCCCTGTTGAGTCTACTGGCCCCTCCGTGTCGGCAGCCCCTTCCGCGTCTACTGGTCCTTCCGGGCCGGCAGACCTGTCCGCGTCCGCTGGTCCCTTCATACCCGTCTATCTCCACCAGCACCTCATACTTGGTGCCATCTACTGCCCTACCGCGCTACACGAGTGGCCCAGGCGGCAGCCTCAACCAAGGTTACTAGTGAGTGTGCAGACCGCCACACCACGCACTATGGCACCTTAGCCCCCCATCCTCCCACGTGTATCTTCCACTCCTACGATAGTGAGTGGGGAACCTGGCACCAAGGTCCTCGGTTTCACCACTTCAGTCATCATTGTAGATCTCCATACGGCCTCCGCACTTGGCTATGCAATGCTCCATCAGGAGCATCGGCATGTCGTTACGCCTGCACTCACACGCATCCGACCTAGAGCTCGAGATGCACACGCCCTCGCAGTCCGCTCCACGGTACGCGTGGAGGACCCAACCACCCTATGCAAGGATGAAGCCTCCCTCGAGGCTGTACATTTGGATGCTGACTGCGCAGACGAGCTCGCCACTATCCGGCAGCACCACATGTATGACCCCGTCGATCTCTCTCCAGGTCGGTGTTGTTCTTCTATGCCCCATGGCCACTGCTATGGGTTGACGGACAGGTTGGGCATGCACTGCTCCCTTGGAGTAAGTCCCCCAAACCTTGTTCGTGGTGCAAGTCCAAGCGAGACACCAGAAGTGTAGCGCAACGGATAGCATGTTGGACTTAGGGACAACAGGTCCTGCGATCGAGCCTTGATGTACGCAGGAGGTTTTTTGACCTTCTAGCACAGGGGAAGTTTCTTAGACATTTCTCCATGCATGAGGAGAGTGCGCCACTTGGCGGTCAGTGGATGCGCCAATTGGCGGACTGGTGAGGTGGTGTGGAGTGACCACCCCAAAAGTGTCACTACCCACACACCTTAGAAGCCAGGCCTAGGACTATATGTACCAGGCTCATTCCTCATTCTAATTACACAATCTGGCCTTAGATGCTCCTCACAGAGTTGTCCAACTAAGGAACAGTATAAAGAAGACACTGGTTGGTCTAAGCCCCAGGAGTTAGTCTTTGACTAGCACCTCGCGCGAAAGTGACCAAGTGTTAAGTGGACACAGTTGCTAGCAAGTGATTGCCTAGGAACTGCTCAGTGTGGAACCGTGATCCTGAGGGTGATATCTTCTCCTAGCTGAAATGCTAGGAGCGGACGGCAGGTGCTATTGTGTCGGCCCTGTTTTCTAGTCCGTTTGCCTCAGGCCGGTTGACAAAGGGTTATGGGCCCACACTGACCAGTTGTAAGGCACGCTTCGCTCAACTCTGGTACGCTCTCTCCAGGTGCACACGCCGGCTCCATCAACTCCATCAGCTCCATCAGCTTCATCAGCT
>SZWC01018564.1:13591-29118 GCA_023375785.1 Penium margaritaceum
CCTCGCACACGAGGATTTTACGCCGACGCGTCACAAGTTTGTAAAACAGGCTCCTCGCTTTGGACCCCAAACAAGAGGGTGAGGTTAAAACGGGAATGAGCCTCAAGAGACTGGAAATGTTCGAGCCCCCCCACATGGGTCATTGATGACGACTTCCCCCCAAGTGACGCAGAGGGCAAAACTCCTCCAACAATCTCTCAACTCCATTATGCAAACTCTGACGATGACCTTCGTGTAGGAGCTGGAGGATGGACACATTACAGTGCATCTGCTTAAAAAATCTGACACTTGTCCTTGAATTGCACGAGCTCCGAGTTATGAATCATGCAAGTGTCTTCTTTTTCCCAAATCATGTTTTTCGCTCCAGAAGCTCTAACTCTTTCTCATCTAATATGTAGCCCCCCGCCTCAGTCTGTACCAACCAGGTGCCCCCCAATAAATCTCTGAATAAAATGATTTTGGAGCCCTAGATTGAGGCCCCTCCCAACCCGTAGACCCAATTTCTTGAGGCATCGCAGGGACCCGCATTCGCATGAAAGCAAAAAGGAGAGCCCGCGAGCAAGCGACGTGATTCAAGATGGCTGGTTACGATGGTGGTCAATGCCTGCCCACCAGCCAAAGGACTCTGCTGGGTGTGTGCATCAGCAGAACTTTCATTTTGTCTTTCGCATATTGTAAGAATTTCAGAGATAAATGTAAGAATTAATCATAGACCCAAAAGAAATGGTATCAGTGGACAATCAAACCTGGTTTTGGACCACCTAACAGTGTAGAGAATCGATGTATGGAGCTTGAGGTTGTGAAACCAAGCATGCAAACGTAGGGAGGGATTGACAGAAAGGGGGTCATTTCCACATTGAAGTATAACGTTTTGAAAATGAACGAGAAAGCATGTTGCGTCAAAACAGGTTTGCGCAAAACACATAGATCAAGTTACGGACATGCATATAGGCTGTCGGACAAACATTTACGTCTGGATCCCGTGTTTGATCTATCTGTCTATAGTGCAATCGCTCAGTCAATCGTTGACTTATTGGTACCTGTTTTACCGTTGTTGCATGTCATGTAGTTGTCAGATAAAACAAGCAAAATGAATTCTTTTCTAGTAAATGAATGCGAGTATTTGGCAATGACTTTGACCTACGCCGTCTTCCATGGCCAAAGAAGGGCATGCGTCAACTTGGAACGTGGCTCGGTCACAATTATGATCATTTGGAGAGAGCCTAAGGGCTCTGTCGTCACTCACATTGACCGACAACGTGTTACGTCCCTGACATACACGAGTCCCTGAACTCCACAAGCGGGCATTTTTGTCATTGTATTCATGGCCCACTATGCGAGGACAATGTGGCCACTTGCCCTGACCTTTGGTGTTCCGTTCCAGAAGGTTCTTATAACTTCAACCACTTTCGAGAATGGTGGACAGAAGTGTCGTGGACCGTATTGACATTGGGATGTTGTTCGTTTGACTTCTCGACAGGGCTGGACTTTCATAAGATTGTGCCTCAACATTCTCGAAGCCCCCTGAATTCTAAGCGGAGCTTCTCGAAGCAGCCACTCACAGCGTGACCCCGCACATGTCGCTTGGCTTGAGCAACAAGGACCTGACATATGCCTCAATTTATTCTTGCCATTGTATATATGTGCTTAAATCATGCGACACTTGTTATCAAAGTGCACTTACTACTTGATACAAGTAATCCATTTTCCCTAAATCCTTGAATTGTCTTTCGTCCCACATCTCATCCTTGTGAACCACCTACGTTCCGCTTGGCGGAACACTTGGTGTGAGAGCGAGCGATGCTGGAGGTACAACCGACTCATTAACCACCTTGGTACAACCTTGTACTAGTCTTTAGCGTATCTCTGCCATTCAGAAGTTTGTAGACCTCATGACGACAACGATGGACAGAGAGAGCGTACCCGACCACAAGCGGCAGTAACCGACAAAGACTCCGACGATGGAGGATTAGTAGCACACAAGCAACGACGCTCTCCAGACAAACCAGACAGCAGCGGCAACTTTCACGACAAATGGCACAGTAACGATGAACCTGATGGCCAACCCGGTGACGGACCCCTTGGGCGCAGCGAATTCCTTGCCCACATTGCTACCCGTTGGATCGACATCTGGCGTGACGGGAGGTCCCAGCCGACAAACTTGCATTAATGAAGTTGTCGAGTTCAGAAGATAAACACCCATATGCTCCAACAACTCAACGCGGTGATGGAGGAGCTTTGGATAACCCGCGTGCATGAAACACTTCTCATGGAGAGAAATATTCAACTCTCAAGTGAACTCCAGATTCGACCGGCACTTCCTGTGCCATTCAATCCTGTAAAATGAAGATTCAACTCTCGAGTGAGCCGTTGGAGGTGTAACTCATGGATGCTTGGGTGAACAACGACAAAAAGACAATTGATCTCGTGGTTTCACTTGTACGTGGCGCGACTTTAAGTTGGCGGTCCGATCCAAAGACCATTCAACAACAGTAGGAGACCGACGAAGCTGGATCAACGGCTCACAGGACCGCTCTCACATCGAGGACCACAACTGTACTACCTCTCGAGTAGATAGATTTAACGTGGCATGACTCTCTCACGCCGCCATAAACGTGGAGCGACTTCATGCACGCTACACTTGCTCACTTGGAAAAGCTGAACAAGAAATATGATGCACGGTACAAGCGCAAACGCCTGCATCAACAGTTCAGCATGGCGAAGTATACACGGCATCACCAACAGCGACCTCGTCTAGGACGAGCTCCATTTCTACTACAACAGCCTCAAACGCAATATTTGGTGAGCAATCACCATCTTCGGCATCTTGGACAACCTTCCACGCATGATTGTAGTATCCATTCACTTTGACAATGCCGGTTACAACGCTTAGATGCAGGATTTCAACGACCGGCGACCCTAAAGTCACAATTCCTATTGGGACGGAGGAAAGTCATAGTGAGGGGAAACCTCGCCTCTGATGGAGATTGACTTTGTCAATCTACGCAATCAACGACACTTCTGGACTGTCGGGAAGCGGTGCCATATCTCGCCAAAGAGGGAGGGAGGCGCCAGAAAAGGAGTGAGGAGTCTGGAAATGGCAAATGAAGGGAGTAGACGGGAAGCCTCCTGCCTGGTCAGAACATTTTGCGGCGACCGACTGCCCATTTGAGCGGCTCACATCGCCGCAGACGAGGGTTCCTGTAGTTGCAAGTTTTGACAAGGAGTACGAGGACAACCAATCGGCGATACTGCTACGGGTACAACCAAGGGGATGTAAAAGTCACATAATAGCATTGGAACTATTGGATGGCGGAGTTTCGTATAACTTGCAAACAATGAGATGGTTTAGAAAATGGGTTTACGGACTAAACCAGGGGTGTTTGAAGAAAAAACCATCGGCAAACAACTACGGATCCATCGACTTCATGAACCTCTTTGACTGAAAACTAGAGATCTCCACAATGTAATGGCCTAGAGGACTTGTCCAATGAGCGACCACAAAATCATCCTCGGGCAAGATTTCATCTATCGGCACAATCCGAAGGTGGACTAGAGCAGCAGATCAGTCTATGGTAATGATCTCTGATTTTACTTTATTAAATATTATAATTTATGTGTTCCTTAACTTCAAACACGGTTTCTACCAAAAGATTTATTTAGTTTGTTCCTTTAAATTCGTTGAAAGAAAAAATGAATCCCTGAATTTGACGATCCGTCTCGGATACATGTGTAAATGAGGACAAATGAGGGCCGTCCTTGCTATCGAGGGAGGATCTAGCCACCGGATGTGCGTAAAAGAGTAACGCGCGCTCTGTCAGACATGTCTGACATCCCATATTGGCACGTCACACATGCCACACAGCGCTTCAGTTAGGCGCATGATGCTTCTTTCCAAGTGTGAACAGCACCGACTGAAAAAACATTTGGTATCATAACACAATCATACACAAAATACCCGGGCCGTGAACGGAATTTTTTATAGTCCCTGCTAAAGTAGTAAATCAGGGTGTACTTAAGTAGTTTGTTTAAAAACATTTGTTCAAGGAAAACATGTTATAAAATATATATTTACAAAATCAAAGATCAGTAGAGTTTGTCAGCATTAATGGCAGTAAACAACACCTGCCTCTGATCGAGCGACCCAAGACGCAACGGCGGTACAAGAAGCAGTAGAGGTGGAAATAACACAGGAAGTTACAATAGCCACCAAACGCCTGCCGATATCTTTGGACATAGCCAGAGATATCTGCGACGCGGAGCTCAAGCGTGGCTAGTCCAATGGAGATAGGAGAGGGGAAAGACACTATAGATGCCGAGGCAATCACATAGCTGAAAGGTTTGTAGCCGTTCCGGAGGAGTTTGCAGCACTCGCCGAGGAGTTCGAAGGGATTTCTCCCAACCAACTATCCCGAGAGCTACCTCCACAAAAAAACATCAGCCATCAGATAGACGTAAAGTTAGACAATAGATTGACAGTCAAAGGGATTTGTCAGATGGGCGATCACGAAGTTACCGAACTCAAGAAGCAGCTGGATGAGATGCTCGGTCAGGGGTTCATCAGGCCTTCCACGTGACTTTAAGCGACACCTATACTTTTTGTGAAAAGGAAAACTGGGGAGATACGAATGTGCGTGGACTACTGAGCATTGAATGACACCACCATCAAGAACTAATACCTTCTTCCGCGTACAAACAAACGTTTCGACCAAATCCGCGGGGCCCAAAATCGACCTACGCAGCGGCTATCTACAGATCCGCGTGTATGATAAGGATGTTGAGGAGACAACGTTTCGCACTAGATACGGGCAGTTTGAGTTCAGGATCATGTCTTTTGGAATCACAAATGCCCCTATAGCATTCATGGTGATGATGAACAACATCTTCTTTTCCTATCTCGATGACTTTGTTGTTGTTTTTCCTGACAAAACTTTGATGCACAAAACCACAATGGACACCTCCAGAAAGTTCTCGAGATTTTATGTTGAGAGAATTTTTTCGGAGAACTCTCGAAATACGTCTTCAGTGACCATTTGATTGAGTTTCTGGACTACGTCAGTGGCAGCGGACATATCACCATGGACCCGAAAAAGGTGGAGGTGGTTGCTGATTGGCAAACACTTTCGAATGTTCATGACTTCCAAGTGTTTTTGGGCTTCCGAAACTACTACCGTCGATTCGTAAAGGACTACACACGAGTGTAAGCATCTCTCTCGGATCTCACTCGTAAACCCACCAAGTGGATTTGGGAGGACAGCGAATGAGAAGCGTTCAACTCATGGAGAAATACTCTGGCCTCGATGGCAACCCTATTATTGGCAAATCCAAGGATGGACTACATCATGGCCACCGACGTGTCTGATCGAGCCATTGGAGCCGTTCTCCTCGGAGACAACGGCGGTGGAGAACAACCGGTCATGTGCATGTTGATAAAACTACGCGGACTGGAACTTAGCTACACGGTGAATGAGAAAGAAATACTCGCTGTCGTGCATGCATTTAAGACGTGGCGGTACTACTTGGAATGTCGATGATGTATCGTCCGCACTGACCATCATGCCCCTACACATCCGAAGACTCACCCAAATATGAGCCGTCGACAAACCCGATAGATGGAGTTCATCCAGTCCAACTTTGACTACGACATCGAGTACCGACCTGGAAGAACTAATACAGCGGATGCTCTAAGCCAGCGACTAGAGTAAATGGCTGAGATTTGCACATTGCTCGTCAAACAAGACCCGTACTTCGCAACGTTGTTTGCAAAGGGATACGAGGATTTCGGCGGATGTGACAAAACCAAGTTCTGGTTTGATGACCTCTATTGGCAACAGTGATTTACTAGCCAGGTCATCGTCACACTAAACGAGGAGCTACAAAGAATCCTATTGGAGGAATGCCATGACACTGGTCCACGTGGACACTTTAGTCACGACAAACGCTCAAGAAGCTGGCAAAGTGCTACTGGTGGGACAAGATGCAGACAGACATGTCACCTTTCTTCAGATTGTTTGACACTTATCAGAGAAAAAAATCTCATCGGACGAGTCCACCCAGTATACTCCAGCCACTTCCTGTTCCGACGCAGCCATGGGTCCACATGAACATGGACTTTGTGACAGGGTTGCCCGCCACTCCCAAGGGGTATGATACAATTCTCATGGTGGTGGACAGATTTTCTAAGATATCGCACTTCATCCTGACAACGACCACCTTCACCGCAGAGGGAATAACACGGCTGTTCTTAAATCACATTGTGCAATTGTATGGCGTGCCACGTACCATCATCAACAGCAGAGACGGCCGCTTCACCAACCATTTTTTGCACCAATTAATGACGCGTTACGCCAGTGGGATCGAGCTATCAATGGTGTTCCATCCTCAAACCGAGGAGCATACACAGCGGACCAATCAGGCACTCGAACAACTTCTCCGGATATTATGCGAGCCACAAGGCACCAGTTTGGTAGCCAAACAGCCGATTACCAAACTTACATATAACTCCGCCACTTCCACCGCAACAGATGAAACCCCTTTTGAGGTGGTGTACGGCAAACTTCCCGCAACACCGGTAGGACTCCATAGTAAGAGCAACATCCCCGCGGTCAAAATCCACCGCAGTGATTTCTCAAGTACCGGAGAGAAAACACGGCATACGCTGCGATGACACAAGCAGTTATGAGGCAAGCGGCCGACCGACATCGCCGCAATGACTTGTTCAGCGCTGGCAATTGTGTCCTCTTGAGCTCGTCAAAAATCAAATTCTGAGGACAATATTTTGTGAAGCTCAAACCCTGTTGGTTGGGACAGTTTGAGATCGAGAAAATGCAAACCTCTGTCGTCGCTCGACTTTGCCTGCCTCACAGCATGACGATCCAACCTCTTTTCCACATCAGCAAACTCAAGAACTACCAAGACCCCAGCACGATCGTCCCCGGTGGAGACGTCACACCCTCACCTCTTGTACAAGTGGAAAGGGATAAGCAGTACATGATTGAAGATATCCTCGGACATCGATGCAGCTAAAAAACAACCGAGTATCTGGTCAAGTGACATGGCTATGACGCTGCGCACAATGGCTAAGAGCCCTTAGCCAACCTCCGGGACGTCGATCACCTGATCGACGGCTACTATAGTCATCACTGACCTACGTTTGCCAATGAGCTAGGGCCTCGTAGCTAAAAAGGGAGGGTTTGTTACATCCCTCACATATACGAGTCCCTAAACTTCGCAAGTGGGCATTCTTATCATTCCATTTGTGGCCCACGGCACGTCGACCTCAGGATTCTTATGCCAATTGGCTGAGGGAATTTTTGCCAAGTGCCCCAAACAGACACATTCTGCACCCCCTTCCCTTACACCTTGTGTAGTCCTTGACATTGTGGTCTGACTGGAACAAACGGTAGGTCAAACGGAGGTGTGTGTATAGAGATAGTGTAAAAAACGTGAGAGTAAGTGAGAGCCTACGAGGTGGAGCTCGGTAAGCAAGTCCACCCGTCGGCTGGTGACATGGAGCTCGCCAGCATTCACCCAAAAAATCAAGGAATATCCTCCACCATGTCCCACACATGCACATCCTTAGTTTCGACCTAAACTATGCGTGTCCTAAGTACCACAGGTTCACAGGTAAGACCAAAATAGGTCAGCGAGTCACTGCAAGTCAAACACGAACATCTACAAAACCAGATTTGATGGAGACAATGTATGAGCAGGTGCAATGATGACGGGAGTGTACCAAGTGGCTGGTTACAGCTGCTCGGCAGCCGCCAGGCTCGCGTCTGCTCCCCCAGTCTTCCACACCCTCCGCCTCATCAGGAATCTGCAAGGCAATGGACGTGAGCCGAAAGGTTACAGAAAGCTATACGTATTATATCACTCCTCCATGACCACACGNGGCGACATGGAGCTTGCCAGCGCTCACCCAAAAAATCAAGGCATATCCTCCACCGTGTCCCACACATGCACATCCTTTGTTTTGACCTAAGCTATGCGTGTCCAAAGTACCACAGGTTCACAGGTAAGACCAAAATAGGTCACCGAGTCATTGCAAGTCAAACACGAACATCTACAAAACCAGATTTAATGGAGACAATGTATGAGCAGGTGCAATGATGACGGGAGTGTACCAAGTGGCTGGTTACAGCTGCTCGGCAGCCGCCAGGCTCGCGTCTGCTCCCCCAGTCTTCCATACCCTCCGCCTCATCAGGAATATGCAAGGCAATGGACGTGAGCGGAAAGGTTACAGAAAGCTATATGCTTAATATCACTCCTCCATGACCACACGGCAAATAGGACCATCGACGTAANGAACATCTACAAAACCAGATTTGATGGAGACAATGTATGAGCAGGTGCAATGATGACGGGAGTGTACCAAGTGGCTGGTTACAGCTGCTCGGCAGCCGCCAGGCTCGCGTCTGCTCCCCCAGTCTTCCACACCCTCCGCCTCATCAGGAATCTGCAAGGCAATGGACGTGAGCCGAAAGGTTACAGAAAGCTATACGTATTATATCACTCCTCCATGACCACACGTCAAATAGGACCATCGACGTAACATAACTCATGCAAGCAACGGCACAAGCAAAGCGATGGTGAATGACAACAGACACAACTCAAAAGCAGAGGTCAATCCAAAGTAAATACAGGGTGCAATCACACAGAACGTACCGCCGCAAGAAATTTCGTACGACTGATGGCCTTTGTCAAAAAATCAGCCCGCTGCGAGTTGGTGCCGACCGACACGACCTGAATCTAACCTCGATCCACCAGATCTCGGATGTAGTGGTACGCGAAATTGATGTGCTTTGTGCGTGCATGAAACACACTGGAGGTCTCCGTGATGGCCTTTGCGCTTTCATTGTCACATCGAAGCACAATAGGGGGCATTGTATGATGCAGTTCACGCAACAGACACACTAACCACACACTTTCGGTCGTGCGAGCACCCGAAGCTACATACTCTGTATCGACGGCGCTGCAAGTGATGAAGCCCTGCTTGCAGCTACGCCACGAGATAGCAGTTCCTCCAGTGAGGAAGATGTAGCCAATGCAACTCTTGCCGTCTGGGCTCCATGCCCAGTCACTGTCTGTGTACCCTTCGAGAACCACAGAGGCCTATCCACGGTAGTGAAGTCTGATCCCAGCGGTGGACACGGCGTACCGGACACAACGGACAGCAGTCTCCAGAACCCGCTTGCGTGGTGCCTGTGAGAATTGCGCGAGCAAGTTGACAGTGAAGGCTAGGTCCGACCATGTCGCCATGGCCAGGTACATGAGCGAGCCAATGACTCGCAAGTATGGGTTTACATGGACTAGCTCCCCCAGCTCTGCTAGATCCATGACCTTCAATGTTACAGCCGCCGGCTGCCGCTGCTACTCAGTGCTGCACGCCACCCCTACTGTGGCTTCAACTCCATGCAGTTATAGCCGTTGCTGCGGCTGCGCACCTGTTACTGCGACTGTGCGTAATGCCGCAACCACTGATTACGGCTGCTCCTTGCTGCTGCACAATGCCTCAGCTACAGCAACTGCTCCGCACAACTGTTGCCGGCACTGTGGTTGCTCGGCCGTCACTGCGATTGCTGCTCGCTACTGTAGCTACCACCGGCCACTGCCGCCCGCCGTTGTGTCACACAACCGCTGCCGTCAGTGCAACGAACAGCCGCCGCTGCGGCTGCTGCCTTCGCGCGGCTGCTGCTATTGCTTCTGCTCCGCGTAGATATTGTTTAGCTCCGTTGTCAAAGCAGCTATTTTTCAACGGGCCCTCCCAAGACCGCGCTGTGCTCCTCTCACGCTAAGTGATGAGTTTTGGCTCGTCTCGCTCTGATACCAAAACGGACACATCCTGCACCCCCTTCCCTTACACCCTTGCCTTGACAGTGTGGTCTAACTAGAACAAATAGTAAGTCAAACGGAGGTGTGTGTGTGTGTGTGTGTGTGTAGAGATTGTGTCAAAAACGTAAGAGTAAGTGAGAGCCTAAAAGGTGGAGCTCGGTAAGCGAGTCCACCCGTCGACCGACGATATAGAGCTCGCTGTACCTCACCCAAAAAATCGAGGCATAATCTCCCTCGTGTCCCACAAGTGCACATCCCGAGTTTGGACCTAAACTATGCCTGTCCAAAGTACCACTGGTTCACAGGATGGACGAAAAGAGGTCACCGAGTCACTACAACTCAAACAAGAACATCTACAAAACCAGACTCAATGGATACAATGTATGAGCACGTGCAATGATGGCAGGAGTGCACCTGGTGGCTGGTTAGAGCTGCTCGGCAGCCGCCAGGCTCACGTCTGCTCCCCCAGTCTTCCGTGCCCTCCGCCTCATCAAGAGTCTGCAAGGCAATGGACGTGAGCCGACAGGTCACAGAAAGCTGTATGTAGAATATCAGCCCCGACCTCTGTTCCAAAAGGTTCTAACAATTTTGACCACTTTCTACGATGGTCGATAGAAGTGTTGCAAACCGTATCGACGTTTTGATACCGCTTGGTCGACTTCTCGATGGTGCTGGACTTCTAAAAACTCGCGCCTCAATACTGTACCATTGCAATTATTTGGAAGCTATTTTGCTAAGGTCTTTTGTGTTTTTAATTTTTGAGGAATCAGGACCGAGTTTTGTACCGTTACCGAAGTGCCCTCAAGAAGTCCAGTGCCACTGAAATTCGAAGTGAACCGGCCTTGTCAACTCCTCGTACGTGAAAATTGCGAGTATGAGGTGTGTTCGGCATCCAAATGTGCTTGCTCGGACTCGACCAAGCAAATCAACGGCTGCCTGCACGTGGACATTATCAACGTCCAGGCAACGTCCGCGCTTTGCAATGCGTCACCGTTACTCGAAGCGACCCTCAAGGGGGTTTTTCCATGGATTATTTCGATGCCTGTGGAGGACTAACTTACAACCGTGACCAAAGTACCCAGGAGGAGTAAATGACCGGGATTGGAAATTGTCATAATTATTTTTCTTCCAAATATTTACGGTAATACGGTATTCTCGAAGCCCACCGACTTCTCGGCTGAGCTTCTTGAAGCAACCACTCACGACGTGACCTTGCAGGCGTCGCTCGGCTTGAGCACCGGGGACTCGACATGTGCCTCATTCTCATTCTTGGCATTGTATATATGTTCTTGACTAACTTGTCACTTTTCATCGAAGCACAATTGTATTACATTTGATTCTTGCAAACTTGTACTGATCAATAAAAATTATACATTGATCCCAAATCCTCGAATCGTCTTTTGTCCTGCATCTCATGCTTGTGAACCCCCTACATTCTGCTCGGCGTTACAGAGGACTCCAGAGTTGGTGAGATTGGTCGTCGAGGCATTATAGAGAACCAATGAGCAAAACAGATCATTTGATTGAGCCTCACAACAAGCCAGGGCCCCCATGTTGAACTGCCCTAAATCTCTTGACCCATATCACTTTGGGTATAACCGTTCTAACCAATTCGCGAGGGGATTGGTGACACCCTACCCGACGAAAAAATTATATTTATGCCCGGCCCATTGAATTAAAGAAAAATGAATGACCTGCCCACTAGCTTCACCAGATTACATCAGCGTCGTTGATCGAGCGAAGCGAGGTGGGGCATGTCCACCCCCTCGTGATTCTTGCTCCCACACGAATTGCGATCGAGCAATGACCTCCATATATTTTTCCAACATGAAAAACCCCCTCGATTTCCAGTATACGGTTTTCATCCTGGTTTTGCACAGGCAGAGCCCCTGCAAAGCATGAATTTTGTAAAGTAGTTTTATTCTTCTAAACTCCTAGCAGGGCATACACACAATCGAATTTTGTGAGTAATCTCTACCCGTATCACCTTCTCCATCTGACTATTTGGACGAGCCTCGTGCCGCTCGTCCGTGTACCTTGCCGCCACAGAGCTGCATGCACGAGCAGAGCAGCCGATGGAGTAGGCGGAGTTGCCGCCGCAGCAGCTTCCGAGCGGACGACAGTCCTGCGCTTCACAGACGCCCCCGTTACGCTGCGATGTCCACTGGGGCGTCGGCGGGCTCGTGTTTGCGACCCACCATGCTCGCACACAGTCCGTTGTGCATGGCCAAGCGCCCGCCTACGCGCCTGCTGCTATGAAGGGCTACCCTGGCCGGCTGGCGGAATCTGACGGCAACCGTTCAAGTGGAAACAAACGCCTGGATTGGGTCCTCCAGTGCACAAGCGTTCAGAAGTTGACCGTCGCGGGCCCTACTCGTGAATTATGACCGACTTTCAGGAGTCGGGAACCCACCCATGCTCGCGGTGGACTCAGCGATCCACCCTCTTCCGCTTGGACGCTTTTGGAAACGGCTGGAGTGGCTGACACCGCGAGAGCCGCGTGTGATTGCTCGGACGCCGGTTTTTGTTTTGGCCTGGCACCACGGTGGGTGAACAGGAGGGCCCCACTGACGCGTTTGCCGTCGTCAACCGTGCGCGGTCTTGGCGATGACGGTAAGGAACTGGCTGGATGTCGCAGTGAACGCCATGGTCCACGGGGAATTTCTATCTTCATTTATTTCCATCGTTTTCAGGACAGTGCTACAGGGGTTTCATGGAAGACACTGGTGATGCGTTTTTGCGCCAAAGTGCTGCATGAGGGCATTTTGCCTCATTCTTTTTCAGGATTGACGCAGAAGTATGTGTGATTTCTCTAAAAAGTCGCAGGCCTGGGCAGACCGGTTATTTCACAAGCCCTGGCCTGCCCTTTTGTCCTCTAATTTTTCGGCACTCAAAAGCAGGCAAGCGGCTGGCTCTTTCAGACCTCGGTCCTCCCCTGATAGGCCGTTGTGGGGTCGTAGGCATCTTGGCGTTAGAACAGTTGGGCCAACAAGTTTCTGATATGAAGGCACTATTGGAGGCTGCAGACTTGTTGCGGCTGGGCGTGCTTCCCTGGATCCAAGACGAGTTCATCAAGAACAGTCATTTTTCGTGGCATGTGAAACATTGTTCCAGAACAGACCTCTGCTCCTGGCTTGCATTGCATCTGGACCTCCCATTTCCCTGACTTCAAGGAAAAGGGGATTGAGATTGAGAACGAGTGTGCGTGCATGGCTTTATCGGACCTGGTTTTGAAGTGGAGTTCACCATCTCCATCTGGCTTGTCCACCTCCCTAAGTGCCCGGCTGTGCCCCTCCATACAGTCCCAAACCTCCTCATCCTTTCTTCATGGACTTTTTTGCAGTAAAATTGACATTTCCGGAGGGTTCACATCGCACCGGCTCGCAAAGGCGCCAGACCTTTTGAGGAGCCTTCCGTGGCATGCCATGGACCGTCACTTGGTTGGACCTCATGTCTTCCTTGATGGATATTCTGTCACTTTTTTTCCCGACTTTTGCAGTCAATCACAGACAGCGATGGCAGCGTTGCTATCGATAACGTGGTAACACGCGTTATTGTACCGCGTTATTGCGCATACCATGGTACGGTGTTTTTTTCATTGTAGCGGTACGGTATTGGTAGTAACCCCCCAGGATAACGTAGTAGTAATGAAGTATGGTACTATGGTACCGTACCACGTTTCTCTGAAGGCTTCGTGGCTTAAATCGCCACAAAATGACAAAAAAATCATGCAGATTGTTGCGGACTAGAAGAGTAAAGGGTGGGGATGAAAGGAAAAGCAGATATGTGCATGAAAACGACACGATCGTGGTCTAAAATCAGAGAAAAAAATAAAGTACCGTGGTAGTGACGGTATAACGCGATTACCGCAAAATACCGCACCAAAAAACTACTGAAAATTTTGTACCGCGGTACTTTCTGCAAGAGTACCAATACTGTGGTACGGTACTCTTTTTATGTCAAAACAACGCGGTATTCTGTACCGCCAGTACACGGTACCGCGGTTTGCCATCTCTGACCACAGGCAACTCGACTTCATGTCAATACAGAAAACACACTTCAGAAGGAATCCAGCTCAAAGGATGCTGCTAAACAAAGATGACAGTCTGGTCATGGGACTACAGATGCATCTCCAACTCGTCGTGAACAGGGATGGCAAACCGCGGTATTGAGTACCGCGGTACCAGAGAACCGCGGTATTCTGGTACCGCGGTACTCAATACCGCGGTATCCTAGTCTTCTGGCGGGTCACTACCGATACTGGTACCGGTACCGTGTTACCAACGGTAGTAGTACGGTACTGCGGTATTCAAAGAATACCGCGTTACATAATGTACCGTACATTGTAAAAACACTAATACTTCTGTGAGATTCAAGCACCGCAAACAAAATAGTGTAAATAATCGTTTTGCGAGACTGAAATTCGAGAAAAGTGGGTAGAAAACAGTGTAACGGTAGCTCTTTTCTTTGAGTTCGAAAGTACCGCGGTACAATACCGCGGTACGGTACCGCGGTACAGAAGAGGGGTACCCCTCTAGGTGAATACCGATACCGTACCGGTACCGCACAAAAAGTACCGGTACCGCGGTACCACGATACCGCGGTACAAAACCGCGGTACACCGCGGTATCGGTAGTACCGCCGCCATCCCTGGTCATGAAGGTTAGAGTTAAACAGGGATGGCGGCTGCACTACCAATACTGCGGTATACCGCGGTTTTGTACCGCGGTATCTTAGTACCGCGGTACCGGTATTTTTTTTGCGGTACCGGTACGGTATCGGTACTCAGCATGAGGGGTATCCCTCTTCTGTACCGCGGTATTGTACCACGGTACTTTTGAACTTAAAGAAGAGAGCTACGGGTGTAGAGTTTTCTACCCACTTTTTTTGAATTTCAGTGCTGCAAACGATTATCTACACTATTTTCTTCGCGGTGCTTGAATATTGCAGAAGTATTAGTCATTTGAAAATCTACGGTGCATTATGTAACGCGGTACTCTCTCAATATCGCGGTGCTCTACTAATATCATTGGTAGCGTGGTACCGGTACGAGTATCGGTAGTGACCCGCCAGAAGACTAGGATACCGCGGTATTGAGTACCGCGGTACTTTGGTACCGCGGTACTCAATACCGCGGTTTGCCATCCCTGGAGTTGAAGTATGGCCAGTTTCGCCGCCTCCCTGATCACAGCTGCTGTGGCCAAAGCACCGACAGCAGCCTTCATGGATGACGAACTGGTCAACCGTGAAGGCCTGATCGCACCAACGCCACGACCCCAGCCACAACCCTGTCGCCCCACACCAGCTTGGGAGGGACCAGTAAGACCTCCAAATCCCTCACTGACCTGTCCGTTTTCTTGACGGGCTTGATCCCTCCATGGGCTCCCGGCCCAATGTAAACTCCTCACTGGTATCGCCGGGACAGGAAAGCTCAAGAGTAGCAAACTAGCACTGCAAGTATTCATGGAGGTTTGTGCAGAAGCTCGAGGTGGTCCAGATGTCTCCAGTGCCGTTGCCATCGCTGCTGCTGCTGCAGCAGCAGCTTGTGCACCGAGGCTTGATTGCATGTACTCGGCAGATACTTCTTTCCATTCAAAAACAGCGGAAATTTGCATGTACCCCTGCGCAGTCTGGTTTTGGTGGTTCCAAACATTCTTGAGCCCTAACAGCTTCAGCCGCTATTTTTCTGACCA
>SZWC01018565.1:0-56143 GCA_023375785.1 Penium margaritaceum
ATGTATATGTATATGTATATGTATATGTATATGTATATGTATATGTATATGTATATGTATATGTATATGTATATGTATATGTATATGTATATGTATATGTATATTTATATGTATATGTATATGCATACATTTCTCGATGGGCTGGCTCTCGAGCCTGATATGCATGTTTTGCATTTTCTGTCTACCGATGGATGTGACTTGTGCGTGTGACCAGTCATAGCGTGTGGCTCGAGATTCTGCATCTCTAGGTTTAGACAGTGCTGTGTTTGGATGCCTGTGCACAATGTTTTGGCCAAGGGAGTGGTTTTGAGGCGGTTTTAGGACAAACTGACACTGCCGTGTCCGTCACCTACCGTGTGCCGCGACAGATATCTATGCTGTGTGCTTGTCCGTTGTCATTTATCTCTGCATTACTGAGCTATTGGAGCTTATGATACTTTGCGCGTCTCCGTAGCCTTGTCCTTGATATTTCTTACACGTGCTTTCTTGCTAGTGCGCTAGTTGACTTGACAGTGTTGTCACGTGAGCACCATCAAGGTTAGGAAGCTTCCTAGTAATTTCTCATGGTGTCGGAGCAACGAGACCCCTCTCGCTGAGCCGCATCACACAGACGCAACACTAGCAGCAACAGTGAGAGTCACCGCCGCCGCTCCATCCTGGGACCCGTCGCAGCCGACGTTAGCAGCATCGACGTCACCACGCAATCGCCACCACCATAACAAGAGGAGTTGCGGCAGGGACCAGATCCAACAGCCACGCCGGTCAATAGCAGCAGCACCAGGTGGCAGACCCAGCCGTGTCTGGCTGCCAGCTTGTACACCAAAAAAGAAGGGAGTAACAGCTTACAGCAGCAGCTTCCGGCAGCGACTGCGAGCAGTGGCAGCGCGCAACGGTGACAACAGCTTGCAGTTGCGACGGAAGCAATAGCCGCGAGCAGCAACAGCAGCAGCAACCGTTTGATATTCTAGGCAACAGGTTGGGGTTGCAGCGTTGTTGATGCAGCGTACGGGCTTCTACGCTTGTTTCTTAAGTCTGCTGCCCCCTCAGTATGCTTCTCTAGAGTCTAAGTCTGGAAACTCTGGGTTTGTTACTCAGAAGCGTGCGCGCCAATGTGAGCGCCAGAAAGCAGTTGAAAACTGAAAGTGACCGATTAGGAATGAAGAATGAGTTACGGCTGCCCGAACCCAAGTGGTGCCTAGGACAGTCACTAATGCCAAATAGGGCCATACAGTAGGAGACATGGACCCTAGGCACAACATGATGCTACAGACGCAACGCCACAACCAGAGAGATCACTGGGTGTATGCAGACAGCATCTGCAGTGGTAGTGACCACCGGCGGCCTGAACGCCAAGGAGGCCTGCTGATGGAGCTGAGCGCTTCGTCGGAGGGACTAGGCTCCAGCGAACGGTAAGTGGGCCTTAGCGTGCATCGGCTCAAGCGAGCGATACTCTAGCAGCGTCAAGTCTCGCTGTCAGTCATCTGCACACTGATGTTCACAAGCCGGAAGGACACAACAGATTACAATGAGAGATGCACAAAAACCAACACTCCCCCATGACTCACAGGTGTAGTGCACATGTGCGGGCAGAGACACAGTCAACAACTAGACTCCCCTAGGCCACATAAAAACGCAGGCACGGACAAAGAGAGCCAGTCACGGACACAGGTATTTGGTCACGTCAACCTGGTCCCCCACAAAATCTGGGTCAGGACTCTTCAGCTTCACTTGGCCATCAGGTGACATGGGTGAAGATGCGCTTGGCACGAGTGGTAGGTCCTCTGCAAAGCGGGTGGACAGAGTCTGCACATAGGCAGCCTGGTGGATGTGCAGGACACCGTGGGAGCAATCATGCTTGAGCTCCATGCCTAGGAAGAATCTGGCACATCCGAGATCTTTCATCTAGTAGGCGACGTGCAGCAAGTCCTTGACACGCTGGATGGCAACCGTGTCTTGCGACGCAATGAGGAGATCGTCGACGTTAACCATAACAGCAGTGAAATTCTGGCCTTGGGGACTAACAAACAATGCAGTGTCAGTAGTTTTGCACTGGAGCTTGTCGTGAAGGAGCGTACTGCTGATCTCCTGGTTCCAGCACATAGGTGACTGCTTCAGGCCATAGAGGGCCTTCCACAGCTGCTAGACTCTCCTAGTGCCATCGTCAAAGCCTGGGGGCTACACCATGTAGAGCTCCTCACCCTCCAGTGAGCCATGGAGAAAGGCGTTGCTCACATCCATCTGATAGAGCTCCCACCCATGCTGGGCGACCAGGCTGAAGAGCGCCTAGTTAGTGGAGATCCGGGCAACTGGGACAAACATCTGGTCGTAATCGACCCCAAGAATCTAGGCAAACCCCTTGGTTGTAAGGCGGGCCTTATACTTGTCTGAGGACGCGTCGGACTTCCACTTGCGCCGAAAGACCCACTTGGCGCCGATGGCCTTCCATCCTGGGGGAAGGTCACCGAGGTCGTACACGTGGTGTTGTCAGATGGCAGCGAGCGCATCGGCGCAAGTAGCGTCCCAGTGTGCGGCTTCAAGAGAGGCTCGTGCCTTGCGTAGGGTGGCTGGGTCCTCCGGGCGTGCTGTGGAATGGACTAAGAGAGTGTGTGTATCTCGAGCCCCAGGTGGGATGCTCTCGAGTGTAGCCACAACAGCGTGCCGATGCTCATGATGAAGCATGGCGTAGCCCAGTGTGGAGCTCGGGTGAAGGTCTTCAATGATGGCCCAGGTGGTCAAGCTGAGGGCCTTGGTGCTAGGATCCCCACTCACGACCGTGGGATTGGAGGAGACATGTGGAGCCATGGGGGGTCGAGGCGCCACGGAGCGTGGTGCGACGGTCTGCGTGCTCACCGACGGCCTCGGTCGGAGGGTCCCGCCTGGGCCAGGTGTGTAGCGTGGCAGGGCAGGTGATGGCACTTAGTCCGACGGGCCAACAGAGGCGGACGGGGCTGCTGGCCTGGAGGGGCCTGCGGATGCAACCGGGGCTAAACCCAGAGGGGCCAATGGACGCGACTAGGGCTCCCGGCCAAGAGTGACCAGTGGACACGATTGGAGCTGCTGGCCCGGAGGGACTAGTGGACACGACTAGAGCTGCTGGCTCGGAGGGACCAGTAGACATGACTGGGGCTGCCGGCTTGCAGGGTCCAGTGGATGCGACTAGAGCTGATGGCCTGGAGGAGCCAGTAGATGCGAGTGGGGCTGCCGGCTCAGAGAGGCCAGTGGACGCGACTGGGGCTATCGGCCTGGAGGGGCAAGTGGACGCGACTGGAGCTGCCGACCCAGAGGGGCCAGTGGACGCAACTCGAGCTGCTGGCCCGGAGGGGCAAGTTGCCGCGATTGGGGCTGCCCGCCCGGAGGGACCAGGGGACGCAACTGGGGTTGCCTGCTCAGAGGGATGCAGGGATGTGCCACCCGGAAGCGGTAGGACGGTGGATGGACTCACCACTCCCCCACGCGACGCGATAGACACAGACAAGTCGGAGCCAATGAGGTCGCAAGGGAACAGGTCCTCGAAGAAGAGGGAATCACGAGACTTGATGATGTAGTGCCTGGAGGGATCCCAAAAGCGCCAGGCCTTGGACTGATGAGAGACACCGAGGAAGGTACAGGGACGTCCGCGAGGTGTGAGTTTGCTGCCCTGCTGCGGGGCGGGTTGCCACACAATGGCCACGCAGCCCCAGACGCGAGCGGGACGGAGGTCAACCTGCTGATCACACCAATGCTGGTACGACATGGAAGGCCGGGAAAGGGGACTGTGGGGAATCCGGTTCCAGACCCAGGTCATGTAGGCCATGGCTTCTAAATAGAAGCCATCGGAGAGACCTGACTTGACCCGCATGCTGTGGACGGCATCGGCCATGGTACTGTTCCACCGTCCGGAGACACCGTTCTGAGCAGGCGTGTAGGGCGTAGACGTCTCATGGTGGATCCCGCGGGAGGCAAAAAAGGCCATGGTCTCACCCATGTACTCACCACCATGATCGAAGCAAAAGTGGCAAAGAGAGTGGCAAGACTCGCACTCCGGAAGGACAAGCCAGTCCTAGATGGCTCCGGTGACATTGCTCTTTTACCGAAGGCAGAACACCCAGCGGTGGCGAGAATAGTCATCACTGAGGGTGAGGACATAACGGCCATGCTCGCCGATGGACTCGGTGGGGAAAGGGCCCATGACATCTGAATGGACGAGGTTGAGAGGGGCGGATGCATGGGAGGACAAAGGGTACGTGGACCAGTGCATCTTCCCCTGAGCGCAATCAATGCACTCGGTGGCGCACGGGAGAGGGAAAGTCCCCGGGTCAAGGCCCTTGGCCGGCTGGGTGCGGAGCATGCTGTCTACGACGACAAAGTGGACGTGGCGAAGGTGGTAGTGCAAGAGGCGGGTGTGCTGAGGAGAGAGCGTGCTGGTGACAAACACATGGCCTATGGCGGTCAACGAGGAGGAGACGGAAGGAGAGGAGGAGAGGCTAGGTACATGCCACAGGTTGCCACAGGCGGTGTCGTACACTACTACAAGACCACACGGACGCAACGACACAGTACCAACACCTCGCGCGTGCACAACATCCATGCTCATGCGGTCAAGGGCCGAGACAAACAGGAGGCTGAGCTCGAGACCAGGGACAGAGAAGGCATCGGTCAGAAAGACGTTACCGGCAGGACCACGGAAACGGATGACACCAACACCACCGACAGGCAACACCTGTCCGGAGCCCGTCTGGACACCTGAGACATCGCCTACAGGATCGAGCATACAAAAGGCCTCATGAGAGGCCGTCATGTGATGCGTGGCCCCAGAGTGCCCCAGAGTCGATGATCCAAGTCTCAACAAGGTCCTGGACCGGGGTCGCCGGATCGCTAGCGGTCACATGGCAGCAAGCAAGGGATGCAGACGCGGTGGAAGGAGGTGCGAACCGAGACTGCTAATCATCAAGCTACGGGACGTCGTCATGGAAAGGAGAACAGGGGACCATGGGAGACGACGAGACAAACGAGGAAACGGGACATGACTGCAGCTCAATCTCAGCCATGTAGGGCTGCGCAAGAGAGCAGGAGGTGATGCAACTTGCACTTCCTTGGGGAGGAGGGCGAGGCAGGCTGAGTTGGAGCGTAATGAATTTCTCCAACTAACGCTCGCGGGAGGACGGTCCGGGAGTGTAGACTGAGTGCGGAGTGATGGCACCGGAGCCTGGGTACGAGGAGGACTGTGCCAGTGAAGGAAACGGTGGCGCCGACGGCTGCGGATGGTGCGGCTACGTCGCTAGTGTCGACTAGACTAGCAAAGCGATCGGAGTGCTGGAGCTGTTGGACGAAGCCGAGGCATCAATGCCGGCAACAACGACGGTGGCTGAAGCAAGACGGTGCTCCCGCTGGCAACGCATGGTGGCAATGAGGCTCGCCTTGTCCGTGGGTAGAGGGCACGTGTACCACCCGTGCCCAGGCTGGCCACAGTTGTGGCAGACGAAGCCGCCACCACTGGAACCGGTTGACGGCTGTTGCTGCTGCTGCTGCTAACCCTTGCCTTTCTTGTTCTGACACTCCTTCCCCGATGATGATGAGGTAGCTACGATGGCAGAGGCAATGGCCACGGAGGCAACGGCAGGGGAGGGGAAGGCCTTCGTGCACTGGAGTCGGGACACGGTATCTCAATCCGGAGGAAGAGCTTGTGGAGAGGACATCGTGAGAGTAGTGTATGAAGACGTCCGCGTACGCAGCAGTGGCACCGCGCTTGATGGTGAGGAGTGCGGCTAGAGGGGGTGGGGCAGAGGTGTCGAGGCGATGAAGGATGTCCTCCGTCAACTGCCAGTAGGCGGTGATCGTCTCGCTCTCCCCCATGTGTGGGGAGTTGAACTCCCGCAGCAGGCGGCTGGTCTCAGCCTTGCTGGATAGGCGATGGGGATGAGTGAGGATGTGTCACGCGGCTACAGATTCTGGGGTGCCGCCAGTGGCGAAGTCGCCGAGGAAGGGCTCTAGGTTGAGGCGGGAAGCCGGAGGGGCAAGAAGGACTAGAGAACATATGGAACGACTAGCGTCATACAACTGGTCAGCCAGATGTGGTCATACGGGAGGGTGTAGTATGCCCACATGCCCTCACCCTGCTCCCAGATCCGGAAGCTCAGCTCCCACCTCCGGAACTGCTCATCGGCCTGAAGCAGCGTCGGCGGCGTCTCAAAGTCCTTTTGCTTGCGGCCGGCGTCCAAAGTGGGGCCAAGGACGGAGGTCACCCTCTGCCGCTGGCGTTGAGTCTTCTGCTGCGCAAGGTAGTGCGTGGCAGCAGACACAGTTGGGCTGGCAAGCCCTAGAGGAATGAATGGTGGTGGCGCACTGGTGGTAGTCAGGGAGGCCAATGGCTGTAGCATTGCAATCTGCTGCGTCAAGGCGGCGAGTTGTTGATGAAGAGCAGCGAGGGGGTTAGGGTTGCCGCCAACGATGCCAGAGGGCTATTGCTGTTACTGCTCCCGCCACTACTGATTTTGCTACTACTGCTGGTGCTGTTGCTCTTGTCGTCGCCGCTGCTGCTGATTCTGATGCTGTTGCTGCTACTACTACTACTGTTGTTGCTATTGTTGCTGCTGCTACAGCAAGCGCTGCAAGAAAGGGGGGCTTGGGGTACCTCCAATAGAGGAGGACCCCTCCCTGTTGGGGCTGCCAGCCATGGTTTGGTATCCCTTGGTTCCTGTTTTCTTGTGTTGCTGATGTCAGTAGTGACGTCACCTTAGGGCGGCTGACGTCAGCAGCTGCCACTTTGTTATCTAAAAAGCTACTGCTATAGATGACTCCCTGTCCACCCTTTCGTTTCCTCCCCCCCCCTTTTTTGTGTTGATGACATCAGTAGTGACATCAGTAGTGGGATGCTGATGTTAGCCGCGGCGGTTGTTGGGGCCACTATTGCTGCTGTTGCTGGTGTTGCTGCTACTACTTCAGTAGCTGCTACTACTGTTGCTGCTACTATTGGTGCTGCTGCTGCTACTGTTGTAGCTAATACTGCTACTACAATTGCAGCAACACCTGCTAGTGCTGCGACTACTGCTGTAGTTGCTGCTGCTGCAGTTGCTGTTGCTACTGCTACAGCTGTTGCTACTACTACAACTGCTGCTGCTGCTGCTATAGTTGCTGCTGCTACTACTTGCTGCTACGACTGGTCTGGCTGCTGTAGCAGATATGGGAGCTGTTGCAGCCACGGTAGAGAAGTTGGTGGGGTGGGGATTTTTTTCCCCGTTCTTTTCCTTTTCCCTTTTGTTTGTCAAAGTGGGCTTCGCTGCTCGCTGTGGGCAGCGGGCAGTGAGCCCGATGTTTGTTGCGAGTAGCGGGCTCACTGCCCGTAGCTTGTCACTTGCGGCGAGCTACAAGCTACAAACAACAGTAGCTGCTACTGGCTGCTGTCGGCAGCTGCTGGCTGCTGTTGCTTTTGCAGCGGGACGGTGCTACGGCTTGCTATTGCGGCTACTGCAGCTTGCTACTAGTGTTGCTCACTGCTACAGCTGTTGCTCATAGCAGGTGCTACTTGTTGCCGTTGTTGCTCGCTGCTGTTGTTGCTCGATGCTGCCGCTTGCTGCTGTTGTTGCGGGCTGCTGCTGCTGGCTACCACTGCTACTTGCTGCTGCAGGCTGTTGGTGCTGCAGGCTGCTGTGAGCTGCTGCTGCTGCCCGCTGCTGCTGCTGCACGTAGTTGCTGCTGGCTGCTGCTGCCACTGCTCTCTGCTGTTGCGTGTGGCTGCCGCTGGTGCAAGCTGCTGCTACTGCCTACTAGTGCCACACTGCACCTGGATGACGTTGCAGCGTGCGTCGTCCCCCGCAGGTGTCAAACGCGGCCTGCCGCTCACCTCCTCGCGTCACGCGTGGGGGTTAGTGCTACCGAAAAGCTTTCGACAGCATTTCCCCTGGCCCAGTGGCCATGGGAAAAAATCTGACGCCGCCACCAGGCGGGTCAATGCTGCCGGAAAAAATCCGGCACCATTTCCTATGCAGTGGCGCGTATGGGGGTCATCTAACGTTGTCTGTCACTTGTACGCCAGTCTTCTGCTACTGTTGCTATGCTGTGGCTCTCATACGAAACCCAAAATCCTAGGCAGCACGTTGGGGCACCAGTGTTGTTGATGTTGCGTGCGGGCTTCAACGCTTGTTGCTGAAGTCTACTGCCCCCTCAATCTGCTGCTCTAGAGTCTGGAAGCTCTGGGTTTGTTACTCAGAAACGCGCGCCCCAGTGTTAGCGTGAGAAAGCACCTGAAAACTGAAACTGATTGATTTGGAATCAAGAATGAGCAACAATGGGAGACCCCCCCAAGTTCTAGCCCCCCCCCACTAGTGTAGAATTTGTTACTCAGCTAACGAGCCAATCAGAAAACAGTCCTAGACCTATTTTCTGGCAGAACGGGTTTCCTCGGTGAGCCCTACCAAGCGCCCGATAGCACAAAACCGGGGCGTTGTCCGTTTTGTCTGAAAACTGGACCATACCATAATACCAACGCTGCGAACGCAGTCGTGCATTCAGAATTAGCTAGAAAACAGCAGCAAAGAGTTATGGCTACCCGGACCCAGGCAGTGCCTACGACAGTCACTGATGCCAAACAGGGCCACACAGCAAGAGACATGGAACCTAGGCACATCATGATGCTACAGACGCAATGACACGACCAGAGACAATGCTGGGTGCATGCAGACAACATCTACAATAGCAGTGACCGCCGGCGGCCCGACTGCGGAGGAGGCCTGCCGATGGAGCTGAGCGCGTCACCGAAGGAAGGAGGCTCCAGTGACCTGTGAGTGGGCCTTAGGGAGCGTCGGCTCCACCGAGAAACACTCCAGCAGCATCTAGTCTTGCTGTTACTCATCTGCACACCGATGTACACAAGTCGGGAGGACTTAACAGAGTACAAAGATAGATGCACAAAAACCAAAAACATCAACATTGCAGTAGCGGTAGTGGCTACAGCAACGCAGGAGCAGCATTCCTGCAGCGGCAGCGGCTACAACAGTGGAGCAGCATTTGCTGTGGATGCAGCAATAGCAGACCCGCCGTAGTAGCAGCGGCAAGCTTGCGTGGCACAACTACTGCTCAACAATGCTGTGCAGCTACGCAAAAACTACACATCACTACGCAGACCTATGTGGCACTGTGCAAGCCTGCGTAGCCCCCACGCAGCTGCGAGCGGGGGGTGACGAGGTCACCCCAACGGTCACGCTGAGTTTGCGTGACCTAAAAAAATCACTGGTGCAAAATGCGCTAGCATTGTGTTGCTAGTGCAAAAAATTGACGTCATCATCATCGTTGTTGACGTCAGCAACTTCATGGTCAAAACACCATTTTTTTGCTGAACGTTTCAAATTATTGAGAAACGCCGTCTGTTTCTTGAGCGGAGCATTTTTTTACGTGCGGGCACATAATGGGCATTGCAATGGCGTCAATCCCTGATAAGGGCAAAGGGCTAGTTGACCCCTCCTCTTCTCCCTCTTAGGGCATTATGAGTCCATGGTCGTAGTCACGATCGACGAGTTTCTTTGGTCACAGGACGAGATGCGCCGATAGCAGTTGCTACAATCCAATGTGTTGCAAGAGATCACAAAGATACTACGGGTACATTTGGGGGCCTCAGAGCAGCCACCAGGAGGATGTACTAGAGCTGCACCATCTGCTTAGTAGTCTACACCCTACACAGCGCCGCACCTCAGCACCACTCATCAGAGGTTGACACCTGGGATGAGGAAGAGATTGAGGATGACTCACGTGAGCACAAGATTTGTGTGCTTGATGAGCACATTCGTGAGTTACACCTGGGGTCGCAACCTCTTCCTCTACCACCTTCTCGCCGTCAAGATCAGCCACATCGTTCAGTAGCATTCACTTTTGCTGGTGTTTCCCTCACTAGTGGGCTGCCCATACCCCGACCACCGTCTCCCGAGCCTGAGGTCACCCTCCCCACAGAGCGGCGACCGAAGGACTTTGAGACACCTCCACCCCGTTACAATAGCGACGAGGGCTTCGATTATTAGGAGACCTTATTTGAGGTGTGGTCCGATCTTGAGGGTGTCTGGCCCTACTACAACGGCTAGCACCAGATCCGCGACACTCACCAGGTCCAGACAACAGCAAGAGCGATGCGCAGTCTCCTCTACGCTATGACGCGAGAGACTGTGGTCAACTTCCGACCCTTCCTAGGTGAGACTGGGACCGGGACTGGATCAGATCCGCGTTAGGGCTGGGAGCTGGCCCTGACACTTCTCACTACGGAGACCCATGCCACGAGCAACCCGGCTACGTGAGTTTCACTCCCTCCGTCGGGGTTCCACAGAGCTTGAAGCTGACTACTAGAGGTGCGCAATGCGCCTGTACACGCACCTTGGGGCCGGTGGCGGGACGCAGTTGTGGGCACTTGACACCATCATGATGGGGGTGCACTTGGACCACGTGAAGCTCTTTATGGGCTTCGACCGTGTGGCTCTCTATGAGTTATCAAAGTCACTATAGCTGCTTTTCTGGGCCCATCACTACTTCATCTAGGCTACATGCGCTCATGAGGCTACCATTTTCCTTCAGGAGAGTCCACTTGTTGCAGCTATGACTGCGACCTCTCCTACGCCTCTGTCCTAGCTCACCAGTCCCACCTCCACCGCCTCCTCCTCCTCATCCTCCTCCTCCTCTACCCCGAGCTGCCACATTTAGGGCGTTGTAGTGGCCGCACAGGGGAAGAAGGGAAGAAGCAACACATGAAGGGAGAGCAGTAGCAGCATCAACAGATGCAACCAGTGAGTAGTGGCAGTGATCGTTCTGTGCACTAGTACAACTGTGGAGGCGCTCATTGCCACACAGTGTGTGAGCAGCCCCTTGACTGGACTCGGATCATGCGTGGTCTTCAGGCGGTGCACACGTATGGTATTTCCTTGAGTGATATACGGACTGGGTGCGCCGCGACCACGACTGCATCATACGCATCCATTCACCAGGCGGCAGCGGTGATGTGGACCCTTGGGATTGCACGATTGTGGAGCTTTGTCAGTTGCTAGCGCTTCGTACTCATGGTGGTGCAAGTGTGCTGTCACAGCCAAGTGGTCCCAAGACAGCTTGTCTTAGTACGTTTGTTGCCGGTGATGATGCTTGTGGTGGAGTCATGTTGGCTTGCGATGATGATGGACCTGACAGTACCGATTGGCCTGACGAGTCACAGATCCATGTTCTTCTTCGTTGTCCTGAGTCCTCTGCTGAGCGTCCAGCAGAGGCAAAGTGTTCTGTGGCATGTTGCTCAGTGTTGACGACTGGTCATGAGCTGGGTGGCACCTAGATTATTGACTCTGGTGCCACCCATCACATGCCCTGTCGTCGTTGTGACTTCGTTGTGCATGGTCACGTTGCATCCGTTCGGTCTGTTCGGACAGGGTCTGGTCAATCGTTGCCAATGCAGGGAGTGGGGGTTGTGCGGTTTGATGGTCCATCTGGCCCCTTGTACATTTCTGATGTGGTCTTTGTCCATACTCTTGAGCTCAGCCTGCTTTCTGTTCGTGCATGCACCAGGATGGGTCTCACTGTTGAGCACTCTGTTGATTCTGCCATTGTGACTGCTCTTGACACATGCGCCATCGTGCTTTGTGTCTCTGTTGTTGGTGATTTGTATCGTGTGGCTCATTGCATTCCCCCTATTTCTTCTCCCCCTCTCTCTTCTGCGCATGTGTTTGTCACTGGTGTTCTCTCCCCTGAGTACCTGCGCTTGTTGCATAGTCGCCTCTACCATGTGAGCTCGGACACTGTGTTCAAGATCATTCAAACTCAGCCAGCCCTTGGTCTTGACGCAGCTCCATTTGAGAAGCCGCCCACGACCAGCTATCTTTTTTGTGCCCAGGGTAAGATGCATCACTTCTCTTACCCTGACTCCTCGTCTCGGGCACTACGCCCACTGGAGTTGGTCCAATCGAACCTTCTCGGTCCTCTCCCAGTCGAGTCTCTCTCCGATCGTGGTCGATATGTTCTCACCCTGACCAATGACTTCACCCGGATGCGGTGGGTCTACAGCCTCCGCCACAAGAGCGATGCCGCACTAACGGTGCGCATGTGGCTTGTGATGGTTGAGCATTAGTCTCATCACACCCTGCACACGTTTCGCTTGGATTGTGGTGGCGAGTTCTTAGGCGAGATGGATGCCTAATTTGCCGAGCACGGTATCTTCCACCAACTTTCTGCCCCTGCTACACCACAGGAGAACGATGTGTCTGAGTATTGGAACTACACCATGGAGGATGCGGTTCGTGCTATGTGGTCTGAGTACAGTCTACCGGAGTCCTTTGCCTTTGAGGGCTTCTTCTACATGACGTGGGTCTGGAACCGCTAGCCGCATGGTCCACTTCTAGACCATGTCACACCGTACGAGTTGTGGTTCGGCCATCGTGCTGATCTCTGTCTTGCCCGTGTTTGGGGTTCCCTTACCTGTGTCTGGTACACCGAAGACCAGCAAGGGTCCAAGGTCTCACCTTGGAGATGCATGTGTACCTTTCTTGGCATCTCCCCACGGTCAAAGGCCTGGCGCTTTTGGGACCCTTCTTGCCATCGCATTGTCGAGTCTCAAGATGCTCTCTTCTTTGAGGCTTTCTTCTATCGCAACTTGCCCAACATTCTGTCGCTTGCCGCTGACCACGTTCCTACGTGTGTGGCCTCCCAGCGGATGGAGGAGTCTAGTCCTATGGATGGGTCCGTTCGGGCCTCCTCACTTGTGGTCCGGTCTCCGGCTGCTAACGATCCGGCCATCGTGGTTGTGGGTCCAATAGCCTCATTAGTTCCCTCTGGCATACCTGATCCCGTGCCGGTGTTGGTCCCCTCTAACACACCTGATCTTGTGCCAATGTCAGACCCCTCTGGCATACCTGATCCCGTGCTGGTGTCAGACCCCTCTGGCACACCCGATCCCGTGCCAGTGTCGGTCCGCTCTGCCACACCTGATCTTGTACGAGCGTCAGTCCCCTCTGGCACACCTGATCCCATGCTAGTGTTAGTCCCCTCCATCACATCCACTCCCATGCATGCACCCATGTCCGCTACGGCTCTGGCTCAGCGGCCTTCCTCGTAGCCTGAGGCTACTCACGCGAGCCCGGTGGTCATCTTCAACCATTGGCCTCTAGGGCTCAGTGGAATACTGACTCAACGCCGAGGCGCCCGACTAGTTGTGTTCAGAGCAGGGAGTCTGACTCGAAGGCCGTTGGCTTGAGTGTCCAGGTAGACTACACAGAGGTGCATGCAGCATGTCTTGTCGGCCACGAGTTGGTCTCCCAATAGTTCTTTGTCGCTTGCTATCCCGCAACCAACCTTGTCGTGGTTAGACCGAGTCCGGAGATGTGTTTCTAAGCCACCCGAAGCACTCCCTCGATGACGCCTGATCCAAGCATGTTGAAGGAGGCACTCTCAGCTCACGATGTAGACTTGTGGTGTGTTGCTTGTGAGGATGAGCTGAGAGCCATATGTGAGCACGGTGTCTATGAGCTTGTCGACCTCCTGCCTAGGCAGAAGGTTGTACAGGCAAAGTGGGTCTTTCGCAAGAAGGTGAAGCCTGATGGAACATTGGATCACATAAGGCTTGCTTGATGGCCAAGGGGTTTTCGCAGGTTGAGGGAGTAGATTTCAATGACACCTTCACACCCGTTGGCCACATGAGGACCGCTTGTGCTCTGTTCGGGGTTGTTGCTCACCACGACTGGGAGCTACAGCAGATGGACGTGAACAACGCATTCGTCCATGGCACCTTAGATGAGGAGATCTACATGGTCCACCCACCTGGATTCGAGGTCAGTGACAAGGTCTGGCGCTTGGGCAAGGCCTTGTACAGCCTGAAACAGTCGCCCAGGTGTTGGAACATGGAGATCACAGGCACACTGACACGTGCCGGTTATGTGCATAATGACGCTGACCCGTCCCTCTTTCTCAGACGGACAGCTGAGAGCTGCATCGCCATCTGAGTCTACGTGGACGACCTCCTGATTGCGTATCCTTCTATGGAGGCCGTGAAGGAGGCCAAGGAAGTTCTCCAAGCTGCCTACAGGATGAAGGACCTTGGTCGTGCAGCTGTGTTTCTCGGGATGGAGATCGTGCGTGATCATCAGTGACAGACACTCTTGTTGCATTAGGCACGTTACACCCACATTTTGGGGAAGCGGTTTGCTGACCTCCTGGGTGTAGTTTCTATAGCCTCCACCCCCATCACACCTGACGCGCAGGATGCTTCGAAGGTGAATGATCCCGCAGACCTAGGAGAGATAGTGGACGTGATCCTATACTTGTGCCTGATTGGCTCTTTGATTTACTTGGCTATTACCACACAACCCGACATTGCCTTCGCCGTCAACCTCCTTGCACAGTTTTCACAGTGTCCTCGGGCAAGAGCCCTTCATGTAGCTGTGTGAGTGGTGCGATACATGGTGTCCACACCGTACCTCAAACTCTGCGTTCGACGGCAGTGTTCTGTGGTAGTCGATAGCTACAGTGACAGTGACTGGGCGTGGAGTCCTAATGGGCGCAGTTGGACAGGCTACGTGTTCCTGCTTGGTGGCACTGCTGTGTCCTGGAGTAGTGGCAAGCAGGGTTGTACTGCACATAGCTCATCAGAGGCTGAGCATGTTGCTCTGGGGGCTGGGGCTGCTGAGGCGTTGTGGCTGCAGCATCTGTTTCATGATTTGCGTTAGTCTGTGCCTTGCATCGTTCTGCGCTGTGACAACCAGAGTGCTCTAGCTATTGCAGAGAACTCTTGTGTGTTTCATGCACGGGCAAAGCACATTGCTGTTGAGCATCACTTTGTGCGTGATCTTGTGGAGCGACAGGTGATCTCTTTCATCTGGGATAGGAGATGACTTGTTCCAAGGGGTCATTTACGACAGGGGGTAACTTGTGCTATCGGGGGACTTATGAGAGTTGGTGAGCTGTGACGAGAGTTGATTTGCAAAAGGGTGGTGATATGCAACAAATGGTTATCTGGAACAAGGGGCAAGTTGCAACAGAGGGTGACCGTGAAGAGGGGCGATTTTTTACAAGGGAGTAGTTTTGCAAAACAAGGTGATTTACAAACGGGGGTGATTTAAAATCATGGATGATATTAAGAAGGGGGGTGTTTTTGATAGGGGTTTGCTTGAAATATAGGGTGATTTACGACAAGGGGTACATTTTCACAGTGTGTGAATTGTGTTAAAGGATGATTTGGAAGAGGGGGTCATTTGTGACTGGAGGTGATTCGCAAAAAGGGTGTGATTTTTTTACTTGAGGTGATTTGTGGCAGGGAAAGTCTAAAAGAGGGGGTGATTTGTGACATGGTATGAGTTGCATGGGGGTTTGTTCACCAACTTAGGGATGGGTTGCGCCAAGGAGTGATTTGCAATAGTGGGTGAGTTGTGACAAGTGTCAATTTGTGGATGGTATTGATTTAAGAAAGAGGGTGACGTGTAATAGGGGGTGTGTTGCGACAGGGGATGATTTGTGACAGTGAATGGCTTGTGATAGGGAGGATGTACAACAAGGAGTGATTTCCTATAACATTCTAGTTGTAACGTGAAGTGATTAGTCATAGAAGATGATTTACGAGAAAGGATGCTTTGTAACAAGGGGTGAAAAAAAATCCGGGGCGATTTGTGATAGGTAGTGGTTTGTGACATGAGTGATGTTTTACAGAGGGTGATTCGTGACAAGGGGTAATTTTGGACATGGGATGATTCATGACAAGAGGTGATTTGTAAAAAGAGGTTATTTACAACGGTACAAATTTCTTTCATAGTGGGTAACTTGTAATTGGAGGTGATTTGTGACATGGGTCGCTTTGCAACCGGTGGTGATTTGTAACATGATGTGGTTTGCAACAAGGGGTAATTTGCAACATGGGATGATTTGTACCCTAGTGCTTGTGGCAGTGGACGATATGTGACATAGGGTGATTTGCATCAACGCGGGATCTGGGACAAGGGAATCATATGTGACATGGTGAGATATGCGCCGTGGGATTAATATGGGCTAGGGTGATGTTCTACATTGATGGTGATTAACGACAAGGGGTTCATTATAACAGAGTTTGATTTGCAGTCGGATGTGATGCTTGACATGAGGTGAATTGCATCACGGTGTGAGTTGTGCTTGGGGTGACACTGTGAATGGGTGATTTGTAACAGTTGGTGGCCTGAAAAATGGGATAAATTGTGTCAGGTGGTGATTTGCAACACAGGGTAGCTTCCGACATATTGAGATATTCGATAGGAAGTGATTTGCCACATGGGTGATTTACAACAAGGGTGATTTGCGACATGGGGTGAATTGAAACAGTGGATTGTTTTTTACAATGGCCTACATGCAATAGTGATTTACTCATAAAAGGAGGTTATTTATAGCATGGCATGATTATTGATAGGGTTTCATTTGTTACAGGGGTTGATGTACTATGGAGGGTAATCTACCACATGGAGTAGTTTGTGATAGGGGTTTCCTTTGTAGAAGTGCGCGATTTGTGCTAGGGTCTGATTTACAACAATGAATGATTTATGACAAGGGGTTGGATTGTGTTAGGATGATTTGCGACACGATCTGATTTGTGTCAAGGGGTACTTTGCAAAGGGGATGATTTACGAAATGGATTATTTGCGAAAGAGAGTGAGCTACAGCAAGAAGTGATCTAGATCATGGGGTGATTTATGGTCGGGTGATATCTTATTGAGGGTGATTTGTAATAGTGGGTGATTTGCAATATTGGGTGATCTGCCATAGGGGGTACTCTTTGAGTGGATGTGATTTGCGACACTGGATTGGGTTGTAACAGGGGGGGGGGGGGGAATCTGTGATGAGGGGAGATTTGTGACTAGAGGTGATCCATGGCATAAATTGATTAAAGATAGAGGTGCTTTGCAAATATAATGATTTGCAAAAGGGGAATATCTCTTAAAAAGGGTTACTTGTAACAAGATGCTTTATATCAGGTGACTACTTGTGATTGGAGGTGGTTTGTGATAGAGGGTAGTTTGTGATGGGGGGTGATTAGTGACTGATACTGAATAAAAGAAAAGAGTGTTAGGTGACATGGAACTTGTAATTTGGGAGTGTTTTGCGATGGGGAATGACTTGGGACGTGGGTTGTTTTGTGACAGGGATTGATTTGCGTTAAGAGTTGATTTGTGACACATTGTGATTTGTTTCACAGGTTGATTTGTGACAATGGGTTGTTTGTGCTGGGAGGTGATTTGTAAGAGGGTGGTAAAATGCGACAAGTGGTTCTTTTCCACAGGGGGTGAGATGGAATAGAGAGTGATTTATGACAAGGGGTGATTCACAACACGGTGTGATCTGCAATAAGGGGGTGATTTACAATGGGGGGTGATTTGTGATGGGGGTGATTTCCAACAAGGGGTGATTTTCAAGAGTGGATGAGTTATGGGAGCAGGCATTTTTTCAATTGTGGATGGTTTACAACAGGGGTTGAGTTGTGACAAAATATGATTTGTGACTTGGGGGTGATTTGCAACAATTAGTCATTTGTGTGAGAAGGTAATTGACAACACTGGTTGATATGCAGCTGGGTCACTTGTGACAGGGGGTGGTTAGCGATATTGAATGATTTGCAACAAGGAACGATTTGGGATAGGGGTGATTTTTAACAGAAGGTTATTCGAGATAATGGGCCATTTGTGACATGGGTGTTTTATAATAGGGGTTGATAAGTGATGGGAAATGTGTGCCAGGGGTGAGTTGTGACAGGGTGTGACTTGCGACATGGGTTTTTTTTTGTGTGTCAAGGGTGAATCTTTCCAAGGGTCGATTTGCAAAAAGGGGTGATTTGCACTGAGTGAACATTTGTGATCGGGGGTGATTTATGATGGAAGGTGATTTGTGAAAGGGAAGTAACATGCGACATGTGGTTTTTTGCAATTGGGGATGAGTTCGAATAGGGACTGATTGTTATAGGAGGTGATTAGCCACATGGAATACTTGCAACAAAGGGTTTACTTGCGACGAGGGTCGATTCACGACAAGAGGTGATTTGCAAAAGCAGATGCATTGTGACAAGGGATGATTTGGGAATTGATATTATTTGCAATAGGAGGTGGTTTCTAACTGAGATTGAGTTTTGACAGGGGTTCATTTTTAACGGGGTGTGATTTGTGGTAGAGGGAAATTTTAATGGGAGGTGACTTTTGACAAGAGGATGCTTTTTCACAAGAGGTGATTTGTGACAGGGGTTGATTGGCAACCAGGGATGATTAACGACAGTAGGTACTTACTACTTTTAAGATTTGTGGAATGTGTATGGGTTATTCTTTCTGGATTTTGGAAGGGCAAGGGCGTAGATGTTGGATCAGAAATCTTTGTAGAAGTTTTTAGATCACGGGGAGAAGTGCATTAAGACTTCTCTGAACCAGCTGTAGGGATGTATCCACAAGTGTAGATGCCCTGGATGAATTGAGACTGATTATAGACCAGGCCTCCAGTAGACTACTTGTAGATTCCCAAGATTACATTGATGAAGGCGTAGACCTTTGTAGGAGGTGTGTCCTAAGACACTGTCTTGCAATGTCTTAGGCTGAGGCTTGCATAGGTAGACTCTAGAGGCAACAGAAGGAATCTGAAAGCATAATTTGATGTCTGGAAGGCAAAGAAGCTTGAGTGATGTAATCCCCTTTAAGTAGCCCTGGGAGAGCCTCCTTGGAGGCTCTTTCCTTGAAGGTTGTAGGTAGTTTCATAACCACCCGAGTGGTTATAAAACCACCCGGGCCAGCTGAATTGTCACCTGGAAGACGAAGGGTATTTGACAGATGAAAGGTCACCAGGAGGTTGTATGAGATTGCAGTAGTACGTTGACCAGACACCCTTATTGTGGAAGCTAAAGAGTCATAACCTGAAATGGCCTCCAAGGGCATCTCAGATGTTTTAAAGGCAAAGACATGAACCTCGCCTCCCTGAACTTTAAAATTTTAGTTTTTGGTTTCTTCAAGGTAGATAAAATACACCAAAAGATGCATCTTGGCCAGACCCGGCCATTGAAATTGGATAGATCACAACAATCGCCATGGGGCGATTTACAGCTGTGTGCAAGTCACAACAGTTTATGACTAGGGAAGACTTGTTAAAGGGGGTCATTTTTGACAAGGGGTGGTATGCAACAGGGTGTGGTTTACAAGAGAAATTTCATGTGACATGGGGTGATTTACGACACGGGGTGCAGGGATGATTTGTGATAGGGGCTGATTCGTGACAGAGGGTGATTGTTAAAGGGGGTGATTTCTAACACCCGATGATTTGTGACAGGTGGTGATTTGCACCAAGATTTGATTTACGCCAAGGGTGATTTGTAGTAGGGGTGATTTCTGACATGTGGTGATTTGCAACATGGACTGATTTACGAAAGGATGTGATTTGCGATAGGAGGTGATTTATGAGAGGGAGTAATATGTGACTTGGGATAGAAAGAGAGGGTGATTGGTTCCAAGAGGTCATTTGTAAAAGGGGGTGATTTGGGATAGGGGATGATTTGTGACACGAGTGGATTTGTGATAAGAGGTCATCTGTGAAAGGGGTGGCATGAAACGTGGGCATTTTCCAATAGGAGGGTGATTTGTGACATGGATTGACTTGTGACAACGATTGATTTGTGAGCTGGGATATGGGATTATTTGTGGCCAGGGGTGAAATTTGACAGGATATAACTTGTGACACGATGTGATCAGCAACAAGGTTTGATTTCCAACAGTGAGTGAGTTGCGACAGGGGGTGATTTGTGAAAGAGGGGATTTGTGACAAGCGGTCAATCACAACAAGGGGATTTTCCATATGAGCTGATTTATGATAGGAGGTGACTCAAATCAGGAAAAAAGGAAAAGAAAAAAGAGGCCTTTTGCAATAAGGAATGGTTTGTAAAAAGGGGTGATTGTGACGGGGAAATTGTGATGAGGAGTGATTTGTGACAGGGGATGACTTGCAACAGGGGTTTATTTGCAACTTGGGGTGATTAGTGACAGGGGGAGATCCAGTAAGAGAGGCCATAAGTGCCAAGTGTTTATTTTTTACGAGAGGTTATGTGCAAAAAGGGTGGTGATATGCATGTTAGCTATTCAGCTAACCACCTCCGGCAGAGAATTCATGAAACCAAAATATCATAAATGTTTTCACACCTTCTTCCTTTGCAGGCATGGTTCATGCACCCCAAACTTAATCAGGCATACACTTCACCTTCAAGAGTACTAACGCCTTGGTAATACATCTTAAGAGGATCTCAAGCCGTCAATACGGAGGAGATCATAGGGCAAGGGTCAATTGATCAGCATGCGAGACAAGGCCTTTTATAGCTGTCTGCCCAGTCCTAGAACTCAAAAGCACATTCCTCGGAAGTGGCCTGACATAGCCACATCACAAATGGACTTACACTTTTGGCTTGACACCTAAGCATCCTACTGTCAAGGCTGCAGACAAACCATGTAGCTTTTAAGAAGCTATGGACTTTCTTTCTTGGAAGCTTCCATAACAGCCAATGTGTGCATAGGGCCAGGATTGGACTCATGACCTCTCACTTTGCAAAATCATAAAAATGGCAAGTTAACCACTCACCCGCATGTTGTACTCACAGGTCATAATGCACATGAGACATAGCATAGCTGAGTCACACTACAATGAATCCAGGGGTCATATCTCCACAAGGGGAGGAGCATTCCTCATCCGTCCTACAACACTGAACGAGGGACAGACACATTAAGAAAGGGGAGAATGTAGTCTTTGGGACTAGAGGTCTGTTGTGACATGGGGCAATTTGAGATAGGGAGAAGTCTACAACAAGGGGTGATTTGCTACAGTGGATGAGTTACAACAGGGGGTGATTTGTGACAAGGGATAAATTGGGGCAGGGATAATGTATGAGCGGAGGTGAGTTTTGAGAGGGTGTGATGTGTGATGTGGAGTGATTCATGAAACCATCTGATATGTGTCAAGAGGTGATGTACGGTGGGGTGCTGATCTGCAACCAAAGGTGCTTTACGAAAGGGGTAGTTTGTGATAAGGGGGTAACTTGCAACAGGAGATGATTTGTAACAGGGGTTGATTGGCGACAGGATTTCATTTACTATAAGGGATTATTTGCCCCAAGTGGTGATTTATAATAGTGGGTGAGTTGCGACATGGATGATTTATTCCTAGAGATCATTTGAGATAGAGGGTGAGTTGCCAGAGGGGATGACCTGCAACATGGAAGGGGAAGATGGTTTATGAAAATGGTGATATGTAGTCAGAGGGGTGACTTGTGACACGAGGTGTGTTGCAATATGATATGATTTGTAATAGGGGGTGATTTATGATAGGAGCTAATTAGAATTCAGGGTGATCTGTTAGAAGGGGTAATTTGCGGCAGGGGTTGATTTGCAATAGGGGGTGATTTGTGATAGGTGGTGATTTGTGATAGGGGGTAGTGTGTGAAAGGGGGTGGTTTGCAAGAGGGGATTACTTATTCTATGGGGTGATTTGCAACAAGGTGTGATTTTTTACTAGGGGCAATTTGCAACAGGGATTCATTTCCAATAAGGGGTGATTTGGGACATGGGCTGGTTTACGATAGTAGGTCATTTGTGATGTGTGGTGATTTGTGCCAGAGGGGTGGTTTACGACAAGGGGTTGATTTGTGACAAGGGGGTTGTTTTTGACAAGAGGTGATTTGTGACATGGGATGATTTACGAAAGGATGATAGTAACTTATGGTAGGGATGGTTTTTGAAAGGGGGTGATTTGTGATAAGAGGTGATATGCAAAAGGGGGTAATCTGCATCAGAGGATTAATTTCGACCTAGGTTTTTGGAAGGGGGAGATTTACGACACAGGGTGGTCTGCATAATGGGATGATTTACATCACGAGATAAATTACAACAAGGGTTGCTTTGTGGCAATGTGTGATTTGTAACAGGGGTGATTCACATCTATGGGTGATTTGTGATAGGGGGTGATTTATGAGAGGGTGTTTAATAACATAGGGTATTTGTGAGAGGGTGTGAGTTGTGCTAAGGGATTGGATTTTGACAGGGTTTGATTTGTAACAATGGGTGGCTTGTGATAGGAGATGGTGTTTTCCTATAAGTGATTTTCCACTACGGGTGATTTGCGACAAGGGTGATTTACCACACCAGGTGGTTCGTGATAGGGGTTGATTTGCAACAGTGATCGATTGTTGTAGGGGTGATATGCGATAGTGACAGTAGGTGTGTTTCAACAAGAGATGCTTCATGACAGAGGGTGATTTATGACAGGAGGCGATTAGCATTAGGGGTTGATTTGGGATAGGATGTTATTTGGGGCATGGGGTAATTTGAGACAAGGGGTGGTTTGTGATAGGAAATGATTTGTGGCGAGGGGAGATGTGCAATAGGCTGTAATTTTTGACATTAGGCTATTTGTAACATGCGGTGATTTATAAGAGTGTGTGATTTGAAACAAGAGGCATTTTGAAACAGGGGTTTATTTTTAACATGTGGTGATTTGCACCAGTAGAATGGTTTACAATAGGGGTGATTTGCGACATTGGGTAGTTTTCCAAAGGAGGTGATTGCTAACAACGGGTGATTTTCAAAAGGGTGATTTGGGACGGGTGGTAGTTTACGATGAGAGCTGATTTCTGACATTGGGTGATTTGCAAAAGGGGGTGACTTGCAATAGGATGTGGTATGCAAAGGGGATGGTTTGTAGTAGGAGATGAATTTTGACATGGTTGGTTTGTGACAGGGGAGATTTGGAACATGGGGTGATTTGCAAAATGGGATGATTTTCCATAGGGGGTGTTTCATGATAGTAGTTGATTGTTCCAGGTGTCAATTGAGGACGGTGGAACATGTGGAAATCTGGGGGATTAGTAAAATGTAGCAAGGTGAATGCGGCTGTTGACATGGCATAGGATAATAATTGTTGGCGTGGATGCAATCACTACTAAAATGGACACATGCGGGTCTCAAGTGTTGCGTTATTGATTGTTTATGTCTAAGTGACGAGCACAAACTAAAGGATGTGTGTGCGTGAGTCATTGTTGTGGAGGACAAAAACATGTGCGGAATGTGGAGGAGGAAGAAAATTGTTGCTTCCATAGGCTATGTGATGCATCCATGTTAACTTGGATTTTAAACGGGAAGAAAGGTAGCACTTGCTTCTAGTGGCAGCTCGAACACCTTTGGGAATTAGCTCCAGCAATGAGAGCTTACATGCATGGGCGCAGGTCACTACTGTAGAGGATAATGACTTGTGAGGATTTGAGAGGTTGATTGTTGATGACATGCGTGGATGCATGGACAGAGCGAGATGATAGTGATGATGATGATGGCGACAATGACGATAACGACGACGATGATGATGATAATGATGATGATGATGAAGATGATGATGATGATGATGATGATGATGATGATGATGATGATGATGATGATGATGATGATGATGATGAGATTGCTCATGTTGCGATGCAAATTGGAACAAGAGTGAGGAAGGTGAGGCACATGATGCAACTGGAGGGTATGGAGTAGATAGAGCTATTATTGATGAAGAAAGAAGGAAAATTTCTACAAGGCAGAGAATGCGGCTTGAGACCACGGCGTAAGGAGATGACGTGATGAGAAGACAAAGGATATTTAGAGATGATGGGGGACAACGGAGATAGAGCAAAAAAATGCAGATGAAACTGAGGGTGTAGGAGGAGTATGGAGGGAAGTTGCTTCTAGGAGGACGACGACAACGGAAACATGAATATGCCACTCAATCACGAGCTAAATGGGTGACTGTGCAAGCTAGTCATGACGGTGGTGGAAGACAAGAACCTGGTAGTGCGCAAGCTGTAGGCGAGGTTAGCGGAGGCCAAATGTGAGAAAATTGGCAGTTGACGGAAGGTGACAAGTTATTGCAAGTAATCATGCAATAGAGGATGGTTTGCTCCTACTAGTGGGACCCATCAAAGCTAGAGGTCACCTCGGGCATTGAGCTTGGGCGCTTGGTGAGCCTAGAGGCATGTAAAACACAAGATCTAAATGGGCAATGCGATGTAGCATTGCAGATGTAAGTTGGGGCTGAACGACGATGACAAGGTAGAGATGGTGAGATCGTAGGAAAATCTAAGGAGATGCATAGTGGTAGTTTCCACATGTGTCTAGCTTGGATGCCTGGAAGATTAGCAATTACCATTTGATGCTCTATCCAAAATAGTGCGGAGAGCTGATGCAGGTGACATAAATGGCGATAGGATGAGTTGGAAGAAGCTCAGGCACAAGGCGACAATGTTGGCAAGGACTGAAAGACTGGGTCAGGTGGTAGCAGGTGATGTTGTCTGAAGCTATGATATTATTTCAAAACAAGTAGGGGCGTGGAGCGTGAGTGGAAAGAAGCAGAAGAATAAGCAAATCACAGAAAGATGCAACAGAGTGATGGAAGTAGAATGGCAAGCGCAGGGACAAGGAGCTATCAGAAACCAGATGAATGCAATTCGAGTCGTGAGTTGGAGCACCAGAGTGCAAAGTAGACAAGGACACACAAACAGAATGCAAGAAGCAGGAAAAAACTATTGAAGATCAGAGTGAATGAGCAGAATGACGAAGCAAAGGGTTGCAAGAAACTGGAAAACAATGAGTGGGTAAGAATGTGTCATGTCCGTTACTACAATTGTGATACCTATGTCTAGCGGGAGGGCCGGTTCAGCCGTCCCTCCTTGCTGAAGCCAGGAGTGGCTTCGCACCATCCCTTGCATAAGCAAGGGCTGGCCAACGGCCAGCACTTTGCTGAACGCCCGCCAGGTGGCTGCCGGCCGGCAGCCGGCCAAGTGACCGGCCGGCCAACAACCGGCCAGTCTTCAGCCGCCGATCGCGGCCTCAGCCCGATCGGCGACTAAGGGGCCGCCAGGGCCTCGAGGGTTATGCCTCGTACCCTCGCCCTTGCTCGACCTCCTTGCAAGCGAGCAAGCAAGGACAAGGGATAGGGGGAGCGAGAGTGAGTGGGATAGTGAGAGACAACCCTGGCACAAAATTTCCATGCCAGGCACTCGATAATTTCGGGCCAGAATGACAAAACATAAAATCAAAGTTCGGTTTTGACAAACTTTGAGTTTTTGAGATGGAAAACTCGTGCAAAGTGACGCATTCAAAGTAAAAAACCCCTGGTTTGGATCCCAGAACCAGGGACAAGGTCAAAAACGGATATATATGAGTCTCCCTTCTATGGGTCGTTGATGACAATTGCCCCCCAGTCCTACAAATGGAGTAAATCCCTAGAGGGGACTGAAAATCCCATTCTGCGAACTTTGACGACAACCTCAGAGCAGGAGCTGAAGTTTTGGCCCATTACAGTGGTTCTCAGAGCCAAACAATCCTCGCAAATTACTGTGTGACGTTTCTAGTGGCTATGCCAGATACAAAACGCCTCGAGTAGTTGTAACAGCAACAAAATTGCCAGAGGGTGGTACGGCGTCTACACTCATCCGTTTCAAGCGGCATAAAGTATATTAGAAAGCTCTTGAGGAGCTCTTACGCACTCTCCTCCTTCCTTTGGGCGTCCCCTTACCTCCAGGGGACTAATGGAATTTTTTTGGGATGGGGTGGGGAGTGCCCACCCTGAAAGCACCAACGTTTCCCCTCCTTTCAAGACTCCTTCGTTCCTCCTTCAGAAACATATTGGAACAGCGCCCTTTCCCAAGATGAGGGAATCTTAAGACCTGAGAGCACCCTAAAAAGAAGGAGGATTACTCTTTAAATATATTTGACGGCTTCTCCAATGCTGCCGGCTCAAGGGAGACGCTGCCAAGGAACGCGAGAGGCGTCAAGGAACTTGAAGAGGAGGCCGAGGAAGACAAGAAGACAAGAGGAAGATAAGAAGTTAGAAGAGGGAGAGGGATTCTTAGTGCTTCTTAGCACTAAGAATCTTTGGCTGAAGTTACCAAGGGCGTGAAAACTTCTACCGAAGTGGATTGGGTTGTTTCCCACTGTTGAACGCATCGGACCAGTGGCATACCGATTGCTGCTTCTGCCAAGTATGAAGATACTGTTTGCAAGAAGGCGGAACTTCTGAATGAGTGATTGATGAATGAGCCCAAGTGTTGTTCTTCTATGCCCCATGGCCACCACTATGTCTTAATGGACAGGTTGGACATGCACTGCTCCCTTGGAGTAAGTCCCCCAAACCTTGTTCATGGTGCAAATCCAAGCGAGACACCAAAAGTGTAGCGTAACGGATAGCATGTTAAACTTAGGGACAACAGGTCCTGCGATCGAGCCTTGAAGTGCGTAGGAGGTTTTTGACCTTCCTGCACAGGGGAAGTTTCTTAGAAATTTCTCCATGCATGAGGAGGATGCGCCACTTGGCGGTCATTGGATGCGCCAATTGGCGAGCTGGTGAGGCGGTGTGAAGTGGCCACCCCAAAAGTGCCACTACCCACACACCTCCGAAGCCAGGCCTAGGACAATATGTACCAGGCTCATTCCTCATTCTTACTACACAATCTGGCCTTAGATGCTCCTCACAGAGTTGTCCAACTAAGGAACAGTATAAAGAAGACACTGGTTGGTCTAAGCCCTAGGATTTAGTCTTTGACTAGCACCTCATGCAAAAGTGACTAAGTGTTAAGTGGACACAGTTGCTAGCAAGTGATTGCCTAGGAGCTGCTCAGTGTGGAACCGCGATTTTGAGGGTGATATCTTCTCCTAGCTGAAACACCAGGAGCGGACGGTAGGTGCTATTGTGTCGGCCATGTTTTCTAGTCTGTTTGCGTCAGGCCTGTTGACAAAGGGTTATGGGCCCACACTGACCATTTGAAGACACACTTCGCTCAACTTTGGTACTCTCTTTCGAGGTGCGCACATCAGCTCCATCAGCTCCATCGGCTTCATCAGCCGCAACGACTGAACTTGCACCTAGCACACTGGGACCAAGGACAAGCTCTGTCCTTAGAGGCACGACCCTTTGGTCCCAGCCAAAACACGCTCTGCCCTTGGAGGCAAGACCCTGGGTGTGCTAGTGTGATCTGTCTTCTCTGTTTACAGGAAAACATCAGCTGGAGGGGGAAGCAGTGGAACTGCACCTTTAAACCGGTAGCAGAAATCAGCTAACATCAGCCTACATCGTTGAGGCCGATGCCTCAACGTAGCACAGACACAGATTGCAGGAAAGGGCAGCAAAAATGGCTGGCCCATCAGGAGCAGTGGGAGCTGCCGTAGGGCAGTCCTTAAACACAGCAGGGGCTGCCGCAAGGCAGTCCTCAAACTCAGTAGTGGCTATCATAGGTCAGACCACTGGAGCAATCGTGAGTGCTACCGCACTGCCGCAAGGTCTCGGATATTTGGGAGGAATCCTGGTCTTTTAGGGGAGCGACTTTTTGCTCTGGAGATGGCAGTTTGAATTGGCAATGGAAGTGCGCGGCTTCATCGAACTTTTGAAGGGAGAGAAGCAGGTTCCTCCGGTGGGCTCACCGGAGTATGAGGCATGGATGGAACGGAATGATATTGTCATGTCATTCCTCAACAATGCGATTGCTGAGAAGTATGTTCCCATCATTGCCAGGTACACGCTGGCTTCCGAAGCTTACGACAAGCTCAAGCACGTGCACCAGTCCACCTCCCTCGCAAACAGATTATTCATCCTATTATGGCTGATCAGCATGCAGGTGAGTGAGGGCGAATGAATCCCTGATTTCCTACGGGATTTTGAAGGACTCCTTGGTGAGGCTTGCCAGATGAACTCAGACCTTGACGAAGATATGCAAGTCATGATCCTCCTCATGGCGCTGCGGAAGAGCTGGAGCCCAATGATCATCGTCATGGGCGGCTGGAAGGAGGACGACCTGACGTACACGGCAGTGTCTGAGTAAGTGCGAAACGAGGCCATGCGCTGCTGCGGAAGTGATGCTAACTTCTCAGCCTATGCCACAGGCTACGGTGGCCGCGGGAGCAAGGGGTCAGCCTCTGGTCAGAAAGGCGGCAGCGGAAGCGGTGGTGGCGGAGGAAACAATGGCGACAAGGCTCCCAAGCAACAGGGGAACTGCCGGAACTGCGGCCAACCTGGGCACTGGGCAAGAGAGTGCAGGTCGCCAAAGAAGGAAGACGGGAGAAGCGGTGGGAGCAAAGGCAGCAAAAAGGGTGGGAAAGAAGCCACCAACATGATGGCACAGAGCACGCCTCCAGCAAAAGGAGCGGCGCTGCTCAGGCTGGGAGCTTTTGGGCTCGACTCCGACACCGATCATCACTCTAGCAACAACCAGGCTGGATTTGGCTCCATCGGCCCCACCGATCAGCAGTTCAGATGCGCAAACGGTAGCGTTGTGAATGCAAAGGGCGTGGGAGACAAGCTGGTGAGCATCAGCCTCAATGGTGCAGAGAAGGATCTACGGCTACGTGACGTGGTCTACATCCCCTCATTTGCGGCAAACCTCCTTTCCGTGTCAAAAATAAAAGACAACAACATGACGGTGGTGTTCACGCAAAAGAAGGCGGTCATTGCCAGGAACGAGAACATCAAGGTCCTCTACGCCAACAAAGATGTCGTGGCACAGGTTCCACGGGTTGACGGGCTCTATGTATTGCAGACAACGGCAGCAAAGAGCTCGGAAGACGAGGGTCATGCGGGTGCAGCGGAGGCAGTGGTCTCGGCACCAAGGCAGGAGAGCACACCAACGAAAACTGAAAAATCATCCTGTGCCGCAAAGGACAAAGACACTGATTAGTGGCATAGACGCTTTGGGCACGTTGCAAACAGCACGATCCAAGTCATCCAACAACAACAGCTGGTCTGCGGCATGGATGGTTGCAAGAAGGATGCGGTTGGGTGTGGCAACCTGTGTGAACCTTGCCTCCAAGGCAAGACCAAGCAAATGCGCTTTGAGCACAACGGTCGCCGTGCAGAATCAGCCCTTGACCTGATTCACACCGGCGTGTGCAGACCCTTTCGCACGGCTTCAAACGGTGGTAGCAAATACATTCTGACCTTCATCGACAACCATGGCCGCAAGGTGTGGATCTTCTTCCTCAAAACAAAGGGAGAGGTCAGAGAAAAGTTGCAGGAGTTTGTAGCCATGTTGGAGCGGAAAGAAAGTCAAAGCAATGCGGAGCGACAACGGCGGAGAGTATGAGGAGTGCAAGGGCTGGTTGCGGCAACATGGGATCAACCACCAGCCCACAACGCCTTACACGCCGCAGAGCAATGGTGTTGCCAAACAGATGAATCAGACCATCCTCGGCATGGTGCGTAGCATGCTCTTTGAGGCGAAGCTTCCACCGCGGTTCTGGGCGGAAGCGGCAAGAACGACATGCTATCTCGTCAACCTGACTCCTGCGGCTGCTCTGGGCAGGCGCAAAAAGATAAAGGGCAAGCAACAGATGACGCCACAAGAAGTTTGGTCAGAGAAGAAGCCGGACGCATCACACCTGAAAGTATTTGGCTGCACCGCATGGGCAAAGGTCCAGGCGGGTGAGGGTGCTAGCAAGCTGGATGCAAGAGCGCAAAAGTGCGTTATGGTGGGCTATGAGACGGCCCACAAGACATACCGCTTGTGGGACCTAGCAGGAAGAAGACTCATCACCAGCCGGGACGTAACCTTTGACGAAAGGAAACCAGGCAAGGAAGAGAGGCTTGATCCAACGCAAGCTCCAAAACAGGGAGAGTGGTTGGTGCTGCTGGAGTCAAGAGATCAAGCTCCCGAAAACTGGCAAGTGGTGCCAGTGCGGCAGGCCGTGAAGAACATTGGTGTGGCAGGGAGAGCGGCTGCGCAGGCTGACGCAACGGCTAGCTTCGACACAGAGTTGGAGACGTCCGAGGCCTCTGAAACCAGCTCGGAGGCCGGTGGCTCTTCAAAAGAAGAAATATTAACTTCAGGGTAGCCAGCAGCACAGGAGCAACATCATTGCGCAGATCCACCAGCAATGCAACGTCGCAGCACACGACAAAGAAAACAAACTCCAAAGTACGACGCTGACACCGGAAGCTGGACTGGACTGAGCTGGTCCTGTTTGGTTCTGGGAGAGCCGCTCACTGAGGCTGAGGCGCTGGGAAGGCCCGATGTGGCCAAGTGGAAGGAGGCGGTGGACAGCGAGCTTGCGTCCATCGAAGAAAATGGCACATGGGTGCTTGTGGACAGACCCGCTAACGCTCACGTCATGGGCTCAAAGTTGGTGCTCAGGTTGAAGCGGAAGCAAGACGATAGCATCAAAAAGTACAAGGCAAGGGTCGTGGCGAAAGGATTCTCACAGCGCGCAAGGTCTGAGTACGATGAGACCTTCGCACCGGTCGTCACGTTTGCCTCCATCAGGTCCTTGCTCGCCGTTGCTGCCGCCTAAGACCTTGAGATCCACCAGATGGATGTGAAGACAGCCTTCCTTTATGGGAAGCTCGACAAGGAGGTGCTTATGGAGGTACCGGAAGGTGTCAAAGCACCCAAGGGTAAGGTGTGCAAGCTGGTGAAGGCGTTGTACGGGCTGAAACAGGCCCCACGGATCTAGTACAAAGAGATGGACAGCTTCATGGCTGAGATCTCCTTTGCACATTGCAAGAATGCCCCCAGTGTCTTTGTGCAGGAGGACGATCGTGGCTTGCTGCTTGTGGCGTTGTACGTGGATGATCTTATCATGTGTTCTTCCTCGCAGGAGGCCCTTAGGGACCTCAAGAAATATCTGGCTAGCAGGTTGAAGATGAAGGACATGGGACCTCTCGAGTACTACCTCGGAATTGCTGTTCATCGCAACCGCAAAGCAGGTAACATCGAGCTCAACCAGACTAAGTACATCATGGACGTCTTGAAGCACTACAACATGGAGGACTGCAAACCCGTGAGCACCCTCATGCCCTCTGACTGCAAGCTCTCCTCCTCCATGTCACCAAGCAACGAGGCAGACCGGCGGGAGATGCAAAACATTCCGTACCAGTCCGCCATTGGGAGCCTCATGTATGCGATGGTGGAAACGCGACCTGACATTGCTTATGCGATGGGTCAGGTGAGCAGGTTTGTGGCCAACCCTGGGCCAGAACATTAGCTAGCCGTGAAGCGGATTTTTTGCTACCTCAAAAAGACTCGGCACATCGGACTTTGGTTTGGAGGTCTAGAAGGATCAGACTCGCTGCAACTGACATGCTACAGTGACGCGGACTGGGGAGGGCGGATTGATGACACGAAGTCCACCTCAGGGTTTGTCTGTCTTCTCAACAGTGGTGCGGTCTCGTGGGCAAGCAGGAAGCAGGACTGCGTCTTGCCTTCTACTGCTTAGGCGGAGAACATTGCACTCTCTGAAGTGTGCAAGGAAACACAGTGGCTTCGCAGTTTGCTTGATGAGATCAAGGCACCACAAGAGGAAGCAACAGTCATCCGCATTGACAACCTAAGTACCATCTCTATGGCAGAAGACGACATGATCTCTCAGCGTACAAAGCACATCGACATTCGGTACCACTACTCACGTGAATTAGTAGGCGTAGGCGCAGTCCAAGTAGGCATACGTGCAGGCTTTGCAGGCGTAGGCATAGGAGTAGGCTTTGTAGGCAGAAGCCCAGGATTTTTATACGCAGGCAAAGGCTTTGTAGGCGCAGGCACATGCTTTGTTTGTGCAGGCACAGGATTTTCAGGTACAGGGTCAGGCTTTGTAGGCGATGGCGTACTCTTTGTAGGTCCAGGCGCAGGCTTTGTAGGAGCTGGCACAGGCTTTGTAGACTCAAGCCCATCCATTATCGGCACAGGTGCAAGCTTGGATAGGTGCAGGCGCACGCTTTGTAGGTGCAAGCACAGGCTTTTTAGACACATGTGGAGGATTTGTAGGTGCAGGTGCAGGCTCTGTAAGTGTAGGCACGGGCCTTGTAGGCTTTCTAGGTGCAGGCAAAGGCTTCGTAGGCACAAACACAGACTTTGTGAGCGCAGGTGGTGGCCTGGTAGGCACAGGGACAGGATTTGAAGGCGCAGGCACAGGCTTTGTAGGTGCAGACACAGGCTTTTTAGGCACAAGCACCAGTTTTGTAGGCACAGGCACAGGCTTTGTAGGCGTAGGTGCAGGTTTTATTGGCAAAGGCGTAGGCTTTGTCGGCACATGCACATGATTTGTAGGTGCAGGTGCAGGCTTTGTGGGCACATGCATAGGTATTGTAGGCACAGGCACAGGCTTTGTAGGCATAGGCACATGTTTTGTAGGCGTAGACACACGTTTTGTCAGCGCAAGAATAGGCTTTGTAGGCGCAGGTGCAGGCTTTACAATGCAGGTGCATGCTTTTTAGGTGCAGGCATTGTCTCTATAGGCGCAGGCGCATGCTTTGTAGGTGTAGGTATGCCTTACAAGTGCAATCGTTGGTTTTGTGGATGCAGGCACAGGCTTTATAGGGGCAGGCGCTGGCTTTGTAGGCATAGGCACCGTCTTTGTAGGTGCAGTCGTAGAATTTTTGTAGGTGAAGGAACAGGCTTTCTAGGCATAGGAACACGCTTTGTAGGCGCAAGCACAGGCTTTGTAGGTGCAAGCGCAGGAGTTTCAGGCATAGACATGAGTTTTGAAGCCGCAATCAAAGGATTTGTAGGTGCAGGCACAGGCATGATAGGCACAGGCACAATCTCTGTAGGCAGAGGCACATGCTTTGTAGAAGCAGGTGCAGGCTCTGTAGGAAGAAGCACATCCTTTGTAGGTGCAGGTGCAGCCATTTGAGGAACATGTGCAGGTTTTCTAGGTGCAAGTAAAGGCTTAATAGGCACAGGTGCAAGCTTTGTAGGAACAGGCGCATGATTTCTCGGCACAGGTGCAGGGTTTGTAGGATTTGTGAGCACAGATGCAGGCTTCGAAGGCGTAGGCACAATCCTAACAGGCGCAGGCACATGCTTTGTAGCTATAGGCGCAGGCTTCGTAGGCATAGGTACAAGCTTTGTAGGTGCAGGCATAGGGTTTGTATGTGCATGCACATGCTTTGTAGGTGCAGGCGTAGGCATTATAGGTGCATGCGTAGGATTTGTAGGTGCAGGCATTGGCTTTATAGGTACAGGCGCATGCTAAATAGGCACAGGCAAAGGCTTTATAGATGCAGTCGCATGCGTAGGTGCAGGCTTTGTAGGCACAAGGGTGTGCTTTGTAGGCACATGCCTAGGCTGTTTAGGTATAGACGGAGGCTTTGTAGGCTAAGGCACATGCTTTGCAGGCACAAGCGCAAGCTTCATAGGCACAAGAGGAGGCTTTGAAGGCTCTCTCGGGTGCAGGCTTTGTCGGCACAAACACAGAATGTGTAGGCGCAGGTGAATGTTTTTTTGGCACAGGCAGAGCCTTTATAGGTGCAAGTTTAGGCTTTGTAGGTCCAGGTGCAGGCTTTTTAGGCACAGGCACATGGTTTGTAAGCGCAGGCCCAGGCTTTGTAGGCATAGGTGTAGGCTTTGTTGGCACGGGCAGAGGCTTTCTAGACACAGGTACAGGATTTGAAAGCGCAGGCGTATTCTTTGTAGGCACAGGGGTAGGCTTTATAGGCACAGGCACAGGCATATGCATAGGCTTTATAGGCGCAGCCTCAGGATTTTTAGGCGTAGGTACAAGATTTATAGGCACATGTACAGGCTTTGTAGGTGCAGGCACAGGCTTTGTAAGCACAGGTACATGCTTTGTAGGCGTAGGCACAGTTCTTGTAGATACGGGCATTGGCTTTGTAGGCGCATGCGCAGGCTTTGTAGGTGCATGCACAAGCTTTGAAGATGCAATCTCAGTCTTTGTAGGCATAGACACGGGATTTTTAGATGCGCAAGCTTTGTTGGCACAGGTGCAAGCTTGGTAGGCACAACCACAGGCTTTTTAGGTGTAGGCGCAGGTTTTGTAGGCGTACGCACTGGATTTGTAGGCGCAAGGGCAGGTTTTATAGTTGTAGGCAAAGTATTTGTAGGCACAAGTGCAGTCTTTGTAGGTGCAGCTGCATCCTTTGTAGGTGCAGGTGCAGGCTTTGAAGAAACAATTGCAGGCTTAGCAGGCGTGGGCGTAGGCTTTGAAAGCGTATATGCATGCTTTGTAGGTGCAGGAACATACTTTGTAGGCACAGACATAGGATTTGTACACCCGGGTGCAGGATTTTTAGGTGCAGGCGTAGGCTTTGTAGTTGCAAGCACAAGCTCTGTAGGCGTTGGCACAGGCTGTGTAGGCACAAGTGCAGGCCCTGTAGGCATATGCACAGGCTTTGCAAGCCCAGGCACATGTTTTTTGGGTGTAGGTGCATGCTTTGTAGATGCAAGCACATGTTTTGTATGCACAGGCGTAGGCTTTGAAGGCACAGGTGCAGGCTTTGTAGGCGCAGGTGCAGGCTTTGTAGGAGCAGGAGCAGGAGCAAGCTTTGTCGGCACAGGTGCAGGCATTGTAGGCTCATGTGCATGCGTTGAAGGCGCAAGCACAGGCATTGTAGGCGTGGGCACAGGATTTATAGGTGCAGGAGCTGGTTTTGTAGGTGTAGGCACAGGCTTTGTGGGCACAAGAGTTGGTTTAGTAGGGGTAGACAGAGGCTTTGTAGGTGCAAGCACAGGCTTTGTACTTCGAGGCAAGCTTTGTAGGCGCATGCGTTTGCTTTGTGGGTGCAGGAAGAGGCTTTAGAGGTGCAGTTGCAGGCACATGCATATACATATGTATAGGCTTTGTAGGCACAGGCGAAGGATTCAAACATGAAGGTGCATGCTTTGTAGGCACAGCCACAGGCATCACAGGCGTAGGTGCACGCATTTCATGTACAGGTGCTGGCTTTGAAGGCAGAGGCAAAGGGATTTTTAGCGTAGGCATAGGCATTGTAGGCACAGACGCAATCTCTGTAAACACAGGTGCAGGCTTTGTAGAATAAGACGCAGGCTTTTTAGGCACAAGAGCATCCTTTGTAGTCGTAGCTACAGGCTTTGCAGGTGCAAGTACAGACTGTAGGTAGGCGCAAGTTCTATAGGTACAAGCGCACGATTTTGATGCGCACATGCAGGCATTGTAGGTGTAAGTGCAGGCTTTTTAGGCGCAGGTGCATGCTTTGTAGGCACAGGTGCAGGCTCAATAGGCATAGGAGTAGGCTTTGAAGACGTAGGCACAGGCTTTGTAGGTGTAAGTGCAGGCTTTGTAGGCACAGGCACAGGATTTCTGGGTGCAATGGAAGGCTTTATATGTGCAGGTGCAGGCTTTAAAGGTACAGGTATAGGTGCAGGCACAGGCTTTGTAGGTGTAGGCGCAAGCTTTCTAGGCGCAGGCGTCGGCTTTGGAGGCATTAGCACAGGCTTAATAGGCACTGGAAAAGGCTTTCTAGCTGCAGTCGATGGCGCAGGTGGAGGTGTTTTTAGGTACACGTGTTTGCATTGTTTGCACAAGCATATGTCTTTTAGGTACAGATGCAGGCTGTGTAAGCCCAGGTGCATGCTTTTCCGGTACAAGCGCATGCTTTGTAGGCACAGGTGCATACCTTTTTTTCTTTGGTGCAGGCTTGTAGGTGCAAGCGCAGGCTATGTAGGCGAAGGTGAAGGCTTCATAGGCACAAAAACAGCCTTTGCAGGTGCAACTTTAGGCTTTGTAAGTGTAGGCGCAAGCGTAGGCTTTGTAGGTGTAGGCGCAAGCTTTGTAAGCATAGGCACATGCTTTATTGGCACAGGCCCAGGCTTTGTACATGCATATGTAGACCTTGTTGGCACAGGCACAGGCTTTGTAGACGCAGGCGTAAAACTTGTAGGTGCAGGCACAGTCTTTATAGGTAGAGGAGTAGGCTTTGTAGGCACAGGCACAGGCTTCTTAGGCATAGGGACAAACCTTGCATATGCAAGCGCAAGCTCTGTAGGCACATGCGCAGGCTTTGTAGCCGCAATCTCAGGCTTTGCAGGCATGGGAACAAGATGTTTAGGTGCAAGTGCGTGCCTTTTTGGCGTAGATGTAGGCTTTGTAGTCGCAAGTGTAGGCTTTATAGGTGCAGGCGCAGGCTTTGTACGTGCAGGCGCTGGCTATGTAGGCACAGGGACAGGCTTTGTAGGCAAATGTGAAGGCTTCATAGGCACAAGCACAACCTTTGTAGGTACAGGTGCAGATTTTGTAGGTACAGGCACAGGCTTTGTAGGCTCAAGTGTAGGCTTAGTAGGCACAGGCGCAGGCTTTGAAGGTGTAGGTGCATGTTTTGTAGGTGCAAAGACATTGTCTTTAGGCACAGGTGCAGGCTTTGAAGGCCCAGGCGTGGAGTTTTTCGGCACACGCGCAGGCTTTGTAGGTGCAGGTACAGGATTTTTGGCTGTAGGCATAGGCTTTGCAGGCGCAAGTGTAGGCTTTGAGGATGCAAGAACAGGCGTTACAGGTGCAAACACAGGGATTGTAGGCATGTGGTCAAGATTTTTAGGCGCAGTTGTAGGCCTTGTAGGCACAGGCGCATGCTTTGTAGCAACAAGCTGGAATTTCAAGCACAGGAACAAGGCTTTTAGGCAAAGGCGTAGGCTTTGTGGGTGCAGGCACAGGCTTTGTACGTGCAGGCACAAGCTTTGTAGGCACAGGTTCAGGGTTTTTGAGTGTGGGCGCAGACTTTATAGGCACAGGTGCAGGCTTTGTAGGCATAGGCATAGGCCTTGTAGGCACAGGCATAGGCTTAATAGGAACATGCAGAGGCGTTTAAGATGTAGTCACAAGATTTTTAGGCATAGATGCAGGCTTTGTAGATACATGTGCAATCTCGTAGTGGTAGGCACAAGCTCATGCTTTGTAGGCGCAAATGCAAGATTTGTAGGCAGAGGAAAAGGCTTTGTAGGCAACAGCACATGAATTCTCGGAGCAAGCGCATGCTTTGTACGTGTAGGAAAAGGCTTTGTATAAGCAGGCGGAGGCTTTTTAGGCACAGGCAGAGGCTTTGTAGACATAGCCATAGGTTTTCTAGGCGTATGCACAGACTTTGTATATGCAGGTGCAGGTTCTTCACACACAGGCAAAGGCATTGTAGGCACAGGTTCATGCTTTGTGCACAAAGGCACTGGCTTCTTTGAAGCACAAGTGCATGATTTGTAGGCTCAGGTGGAGGCTTTATAGGTATAGACACAGGCCTTGTAGCCACAATCGAAGGGTTTGTAAGCATTGGCACAGACTTTGTAGGCGCAAGCGCAGGCACAGGCTTTGTAGGTGCAGGCACAGGCTTTGTAGGTGCAGGCAAAAGATTTGTAGGTGAAGGCGCAAGCTTTGTAGGTGTAGGCACACACTTTGATGGTGCAGGCGAAGGCTTTGTAGGAACAAGCACAGGCTTTGTAGGCACAAGTGAAAGCTTTCCATGCCTAGGCACAATGTTCACAGGCGTAACTGCAGGCTTTTCAGGCGCAGTTGTAGGCTTTGTCGGCATAGGCATATGTATTGTATAAGTGGTACAAGTTTTGAAAGTGCAAGCGAAGGCTTTGTAGGCCCAAGTGCAGGCTTTGAAGAAGCAGGCGCAACCTTTAAAGGGGCAGTTGCAGCCGCCACAGGCACATTCTTTGTTGGCGCAAGTTCAAGCTTTGCGGGAACATGCGCAGGATTGTAGGCTCAAGAGCAGGCTTTGTAAGCGTAGGCGCAGGCTTAATAGGCACGATTGCAGGAATTGGAGGTGCAGGTACATGCATTGTAGGCAAATGCAAAGGGACATGCATTATACTCGCTGGCGTAAAACTAGTAGGTGCAGGCACAAGCGCAAGCTTAGTATGCATAGGTTCAGGCTTTGTAGGCACAGGCACAAGCTTTATAGGCGCAAGTGCATGCCTTGTAGGCATAGATGAAGTCTTCGTAAATGCAGGCACAGGCATTGTAGGGGGAGGCGCAAGTGTTGTAGGCGCCAAGATGGGATTTGCAGGCGTAGGCGCATGATGCCTAGGTCCAGGAGCAGGCTTTATATGTGCAAACACAGGCTTTGTTGAAGTAGGCACATGATTTCCAGGCATAGGCGCAGCCTTTGTAGGTGCAGGCGCATGCTTGGTAGTTGTACGCGCAGGTTTTGTAGGCATAGGCACAGGTTTTTCCAGCAAAGGTACAGGCATTTTAGGCATAGGTGCGAGCTTTGTTGGTGTATGCACAGACTTTGTAGGCACAGGCACAAGAATTCTAGGCACATGCTCAGGCTTTATGGGAACAGTTACAGGGTTTTTACGTGCAAGCGTGGGCTTTGTAGGCACAGGCATACGCTTCATATGCATAAGTGCAAGCTTTGTAGGCACAAGGACAGGCTTTTTCAGACACATGCACTGGCTTTGCAAGCGCATGCATAGGCTTTGTAAGTGCAATCGCAAGCTTTAAAGGTGCCGGTGAAGGCTTTGTAGGTACAGGCATAGGCTATGTAGGCACAGGCGCAAGCTTTGGAAGTGCATGCGTGGGCTTTGAAGGCACATGCACAGGCTTTGTAGACGCAGGCACAAGCTTTGTGGGCTCATGCGCAGGCTTTGTAGGTGCAGATGCAGGCTTTGTAGGCACAGACATAGGCCTTATAGGAGTAGGTGCAGGCTTTGTAGGTGCAGGCACGTAATTCTAGGTGCACTCACAGGCTTTTTAGGTGCTAGAGCAGGCTTTGCAGGCACAGGTGCAGGCTATGTAGGTGTAGGCACAGGTTTTGAAGGAGCATGTACGCGCTTTGTGGGCGTGGGCTCAAGCTTTTTAAGCACAGTTGTAGCCATTGTAAGCAAAAGGGCATGCATTTTGGACAAAAGTGCAGGAGTTACAAGCACAAGCACAAGCTTTGTAGGCAAAGGTGCAGGCTTTGTACGGGCATGCACATTTTTTGTAGGCACAAGGCGCAAGCTTTGTAGGTGCAGTCACAGGTACAGACGTTGTAGGTACATGCTTAGGCTTGGTAGGCACAGCCGCAAGCTTTGTAGGAATAGGCGTAGGCTTTGTATGCCTAGGCATATGCACATGATTTTTAGGTGCGGGTGCAGGCGTTGTAAGCGCAGGCGTAGGCTTGACAGGCGTAGGCACATGCTTTCTAGGTGCAAGCACAGGCTTTGTAGGCACAGGTCCAGGTTTTGTAGGCACATGCACAGGCTTTGTAGGCGTAGGCACAAGATTTGTAGGTGCAGCCATAGGCATTGTATAAGGAGACACATGTTTTGAAAGTGGATGTGAAGGCTTTGTAGGTGCAGGTTTTGAATGCGCAAGTGCTGGCTCTATAGGTGCAGGCACACGATTTGTAGGCACAGGCACATGCTTTTTAGGTGCAGGTGCAGGGTTTGAAGGTGCAAGGGCAGGCTTTGTCAATACAAGCACTGGCTTTCTAGGTGCAGGAAAATGCTTTGTAGGTGGAGGCGCAAGCTTTCAAGGCGCAGGTGCAGAATTTGTTGGCGTAGAATCAAGCTGTCTGGGCACAAGGTCAGGCTTTGTACGTACACACACAAGCATTCTACATGCAAGCTGAGGCTTTGCAGGTGCACATGTAGGCCTTCTAGCTGCAAGCACAGTCTTTGTAGGCGCATGCACAGCCTTTGTGGAAGCATGCCCAGCCTTTGTAGATGCAGGCACATGATTTTTAGGCACAAGTGCAGGCATTGTAGGCGTAGGAATAGGCTTTGTAGGTGCAGGTGCAAGATTTAAAGAAGCAGGTGCGGTCTCTATAGGCACGGGCATAGGCTTTATAGGCACAGGCGCAGGCTTTGTAGGCATGTGCACAGGCTTTGTAGGTGCAGACACAGGCCTTGTAGGCACAAGTGCATGCTTTGAAGGCACAGGTGCACACTTTGTAGGCACAAGCGTAGGCGTAGATGCAGGCCTTGTAGGCACAGGCACGGCTTTGTAGGCGTAGGCACAGCCTTTGTGAGCATAGGAGTAGGGTTTTTTGGTGAAGGCGTTTAGGTTTTTTAGGTGCAGGCCCAAGATTTGTAGGCAAAGGCGCAGGCTTTGTAGGCATAAGGAAAGGCTTTGTAGGGCAGACGCATGCTTTGTAGACACAGGAACTGGCTTTGTAGGCACAGGCTCAGGCATTGAAGGTGCACTGATCACGAGCATAAACTATAGCTCTGTAGCCATAGGCACATGCCTTGTAGGCACAAGCAGAGCTTTTCAAGGCACATGTGCATGCTTTGTAGGCACAGGTGAAGGCTTTGTAAACACAGGGGCAGGCTTTGTCGATGAAGGCACTGGCTGTCTAGGCGTAGGTGCAGGCTTTGCAGGCAAAGGTTCCAGCTTTAAAGACATAGGTGAAGGCTTTGTAAGGTCATGAGCAGGCTTTCTAGGTGCGGGAACAGGATTTGCAGGTGCAGTTGCAGGCTTTGTAGGAGTAGGTACAGAATTTGTAGGTACGGGCGCAGCCGTTGGCGGCGTAAGTGCTGGCTTTGTAGGCGTAGGCACAGGCTTTGTAGGCGTAGGCGCAGGCTTTTTAAGCACATGCACATGTGTTGTAAGCGCAGGCAGAGGCTTTGTAGGTGCAGGCACAAGGTTTGTAGGTGCAGAAGCAGGCTTTGTAGGTGAAATTTCAGGCTTTGTAGGTGAAATTGCAGGCTTTGTAGGTGAAATTGCAGGCTTTGTGGGTACAGGTGCAGGCTTTACAGGCACAGGTGCATGCATTGTAGGCATAGGCGTGGCTTTGTAGACACAGCTGTAGGCTTTGAAGGCATAGGAGTTGGCTTTGTAGGTGCAGGCGCAGGCTTTGTAGGCACAGGCCCAAGCTTTTGTAGGCTCAAGAATAGGCTTTGTCAGTGAAATCTGAGACTCTTGCTTCTCACGTTGATTCCTGTGACTCACCTCACAGGTTCAAATCCCCCCATGAGCGATGTTCCCCAGCCCAGCCCACCATTTCGCCCCTCACAAAGGCTACCCCGCCTATTTTCCCCTTCTTGGGCTACCCTGCCCATTTGCCCCAAATCTACTCCATGCATTATCCCATCTAGGGACTGCCCCACCTTGTCCCTCTTCCCAAACAGGCTACACCGCTACTTCACCCCCCATTATCCTTTCCCCAAATCTGGGCAACCTCACCTTCCCATCACCTCACCTCCCCACAACCACACCTCCCCACCTCACCTTCCCACCACCTGACCTCCCCACATCAAATCCACACCTCACCTCCTCCCCACCTCACCTTCTCACCACCTCACCTCCCCACCACCTCACCTTCACAGCACCTCACCTCACCCCACTTGCTGTTGAGCTTCTTGTTTTACTACTTAGGCCACAAGTTGTCCTAGCTCTCACTAATTCATTCAATCAAACACATTCGTTGTGTTCTCATTCTTGACAGGATTTGTAGGCACAAGGGAAGGATTTGTAGGGACAGACACAGGCTTTGTAGGTGCAGGCACAGGCTTTAAAGGCACAAGCATTTTAGGTAGAGGATGTCGCTTTGTAGGCACATGCGGATGCTTTGTAAGCACAGGTGCAGGCTTTGTTGGCGCAAGGGCAGGCTTTGTCAACGCTATTGCAGGGGCAGACACTTGCTTTGTAGGTACAGGCGCAGGCTTTGCAATTGCAAGCACAAGCTTTAAAGGCACAGGTGAAGGCTTTGTAGGCGCAGGCGCAGAATTTTAGGTACAGGCTTTTCAGGGCATGCGTAGGCTTTGTAGGTGCAGCTCGAGGCTTTGTAGGTGCAGGTGTAGAATTTGCAGGAGCAGGCACAAGATTTCTGGGCATGAGAGCAGGATTTGTAGGCACAGGTGCAGGATTTGTTGGTGCAGGCGCAGCTTTTTGAGCGTAGGTCCAGGCTTTGTAGGTGTAGGCACGGCTTTGTAGGAGTACATGCAGGCTTTACAGGCACAGGCGCAGGATTTGTAGGTGCAAATGCATGCCTTGTAGGCACATGGACACTCTTTTTAGACGTGGACACAAGCTTTATAGGCCCAGTTGTAGGCATTGTAGGCACAAGCACATGCATTTTGGGTACAAGCACAGGCTTTGTACGCACAGGCACAGTCTTTGTGGGCCAAGGCACAGGCTTTGTAGGCACAGGCGTAAGCTTTGTAGGTGTAAGCGCAGAGAATTTGTTTCAAAGCTGGCCAGCATTGTATCATCTTCTGACACTCCTGAAACTAGCTATGAAGATGATTTTTCCACATCCAAGGCAGATGAAGATTTACTTCATCAGCTCCTAGTTGAATGAGAAGGAAGATCCTACACTCACATTCACACACACACACACACACACACACACACACACACACACAAAAAAAACACCAACAGAGCAGCCCATACCCACCTCTTTTCCTGTCAACCCCAAGACTGACAGCAAGTATGAAGTTTCAGATGAAGATAAAGAACATCCTGTGCTGGAAGAGATGGAATTTTGTTCAATTGATAGTGCCTTCCTCGCCGCAGCAGGAATTCTTGCATGGGTCATAGACGCAGGGTGCACCAGACATATGACCTGCAACAACAACTGGTTTGTGGACTGCAAAGATCTCACAGCATCCAAGCCTGTATGCATCGGTGATGGAAGAACCATACCAGCAGTAAAATTTGAAACATTCCATGTCGCCATTGAACTGGAAGGAAAAGTTACTCTTCGGCTGTTCACCAACACACTTAATGTGCCTGAGCTTGCTGCTAACCTGTTGTCTGTTTCCAGACTCAACGACAAGGGCCTAAAAGTCACCTTCAACACAGACAAAAACTGCAGAGGCTTTACCAAGGAAGGCAAGCTGACTGCTCTTGCACAACGCAAGGGCCACTTGAAAGTTCTCATAACTCAGGAACCACCACCATCTGAGACATCACCTGGTGACTCTGAAATTGCTTTTGCAGCCGACTGTACCAGTGACCTCATTCAGGAGATCCAACGATTTCATGCTCACCTGCAGCTCTTTGGAACAAAAGGCTGGCCCATGTGGGCTAAAAAAATCTCAAGATTATGGATGAAAAATAACAGGTTCATGATGTACCTATCGCACTTGGTGCTGAAACTGAAAATCTCTGCACCGGCTGCTTCTCAGGAAAGCAGACTCAATAAAGCATCAACAGCTACACCAAAAACTCAACATATGGAACTTGTTAACATGGACCTCTGCTACATCAATGAGAATTAACTCCAAGGAGAAGACTGTTTTCTCTTTCTTATGGGCGACTACACTCACTATATGTGGGTAAAGTTCATCCGTCACAGATATGAGACACCAGATGTGACTATGACATGGATCAGTGAAGTGGAAAATCAAACCGACATAATAGCACCCTCAAGAAGTTCTATGCCAGCAAAGGGATTATGCATTAAAAAACAATTCCACTTACTCCCTAACTGAACGTGAAGGTGGAATTGATGAACAGGACCCTGATAAAAAAAGGAAATGCTTCACACGGCTGGTTTTTCAGCAGGATTCTACAGCTGCTTACACAGCCAACAGACAGCCCACAAAGCGACTTCCAGCAGGCACGTCCACACCCTACGAAGCCTGGGTTGGCCATCGGCCATCTTTCAGCTACTTCAAGATCTTTGGCTCTACCGCCTAATTCTGGTTCCCACCCAAGCAACACACCAAATTTGGCTTTCATAGTAAGAAGTGTTTCCTTCTTGGCTACAAGGAAGGTGGAAATGCTTACAGGCTCTGGGAAAATGAGGCAAAAAAGGTCATATGCAGTCAAAACCATACCTTCAATGAGAGCTTTCAGGATTGATCTATCTCAAAAGAACCCCCGGCTCTGACTACGTTACTCTACGTGGATGATAGTCCATTCCCATATCTCCAAAAAATCTCTGTGGACACGGCGGTTGATGAGCACAAGGGAGTTGTCGCTCCTGTTGTTCCCCTAGAACATCTTCCCACTGCAGATCTAGACGATCCGCCTCCTCCACCGCCATCTTCGTAGCGGAGTCTCCTTGGACTTATTTGTGCCACCACTCTTCCACCTCTCTCACGACCGTCCGCCAGAGTCGCGTCCTGCAACCTGGCCCCTCCCTCATTTGGCATTGCCTTGGTTACCCAGGTGGTTGATCCCACCAGTTACAAGGACGCTCGGTTGCCCTCTGATGTAGCCAGTTGGCACGCTGCTACGCCGGAAGAATTTGAATTGCAAAAAAAAAAACCGGAAAACTTGGACCTTGGTCCCTCACCCGTGCAGTGCACCTAGTGCTACCTGTAAATGGGTCTCATGTAGAAGCTCGATGCCAACGATAAACCCTGCGGGTACCCTGTAGCCCCTGCTCGTGGCGGGGGATACAGTCAGATTTTTTTCTGCCAACTACAGTGAGACCTTTGCCCCTGTTGCTGAGTACTTGTCCATCTGGGTAATCCTTGCGCTGGTTGTCTCTGAAGCCTGGCATCGTCATCAGATGGATATCAAGTCTGCCTTTCTCAACTGTGACCTCCACGAGATGGTCTACATGAAGCAACCTGAGGAATTCATTGAGCAGGGGGGGGAAAGAGTTGGTTTTTCTGCTGAATACATCCCTCTACAGCCTGAACCAGGCACCACGGCAGTGGAACAAGAAGGTCCATGAAAATTCTGCTGAATACATCCCTCTACAGCCTGAACCAGGCACCACAGCAGTGGAACAAGAATGTCCAAGAAGGTTTTTCTGCTGAATACATCCCTCTACAGCCTGAACCAGGCACCACGGCAGTGGAACAAGAAGGTCCCTCGGCACCTGAATGCCGAGGTAGTAGGTGAGCCCTCCCACGTCAAACACTTCTAAGGCCAGTTCCAGTTGTTGTTTGAAGTTTGTAATGATGGAAATAGAGGGTTCAAACAGGATGAGGCCATCTACACAGAGGATGTAACCCATGGTACTTGGGCCGTACTGAAAATAGACCGCGTGATTGGTCGGTTGTGTGTGCCTGTGGACGTGGACCACAAGAACTTCGCACCCAAAGTTCTAGTGGTCCACGTCCGATGCACGGTCATGCTCTGCTCAAGTGCAGATGTCAAGCGCATCACAGAAGCTAGTGTTCCTACAGTCTTTGTGTAGCGCATGGCCATGGTCCATGGCCATTTGCTACACAATGACTGTAGGACCACAGGCTTCTGTGATGCAGATCTTTCTGGCTACCAGACCACTAGCTGCTCCAATGCAGGCTATGCATTCAAAATCGATGGAGGACCAGTGTCCTGGCAATCAAAGAAGTACTCATGTGTTGCTTCATCATCAACAGAGGCTGAACACATATCCCAGTCGAAGTGTACGTGAGAGGACGTATGGCTCAGAATGCTGCTGGAAGAACTTGGCTTCAATCATTTGGAACCAACACCCATCAACTGTGATAATCAAAGCGCCATGGCACTGGCTGATGACCCTATGCTGCATGATCACACAAAGAAAGTGAAGAGGCAGTTTCATCATGTACGCGACGCAGTGGCTGAAGGAGAATTTGACATGATTGCAACCATAAGATCAGGAGGCTGATATCCTCACAAAGGCCCTGGATACAAAACAGCACGATGCACTCTGCCAAGTAATTGGGCTTTGCCCTGTGTGACATGTGCAAACTGCCTCCTTCACTTCACTCCTTGCTCTGGCTAGCCGCTTCATTCATATGTTATATTCTACTGACCTACGACAAGCGTGAGTGTGAGAGGAGCATGTCACATGGAGAGAGTGAAGAGAAAAGGCACAGGTCCAGCTGCACTCTTCCCTCACCTCTTCCTTCCTTCTCTGCTCTCCTCTCGCTTCTCCTGAATCTGTCTATTGGCTCTTTAGCCCGCACCCTCTCCTTGATCCGCGCTCACCTAGTTGACTTTCTTGCACCCTTTTCTTGACTCCTTGACCACATCCTTCTTGTCTCTCACGCGTCCACGCTCACTTTTCTAACATGAAGGAACAAAACCTATTCATACATACACACAAAACCTATTCATACATGCAAAACCTATTCATACATACAAAACCTATTCATACATACATTCTAACATGAAGGAAAAAAACCATTTTTATGAGCACACATGAGACTGGGGAAAAAGGGAGAGGAATGATGGAAAAGTGACATAGTTTACACCCAAACTCATATGTGATCATGCAAAAAGACAAGAGGTTCAGGGGAGAGCTCGCCACTATATCCCTTGGCCCTTGGCCTATCATTTTTGTTCTACCTATCTTGTGTCAATTATCTGGATCAGGAGAGAGGGTGGCCCCATGCCTCCCCTGCCTGTGGTACCTGTACTCAAAAAATGACATGAGAACCTATAAAGTATGTTTTGGAGGGCCTTGCGGAACTGCGGGCAGTGGTCTCATTTGCGAGTGAGCAGTTTGAGCAGAGATGTTTGAAATCATTGCTTATGGCATAAATCGAGCAAGAACCACAGGAGACTGATGTCTTTTTAAAAGACAGTCAAAAGAAATGCTGATGTGGTAGCTCAAGGAGAAACACAAAGATGGACAACCTACGTCAGAGTCCGGGAACCTGTGGTCCGCACGAATCGTGTGAGAGCACTCATTGGAAGAACTCCCAGACTCATAATTGACGACACTTCATGAGTGAAAATCTGGCTGATGGAACAATGGACCGAAGACAGCTTGAGACCGGACATCAGTCACTTGTTGTAGAAAATAGAATAGACTAGTGCAGCGCGAAAGCAATAGTACTGAGATCTTAACATCTCAGTCATTTCTTAATGGTTTGAGTTCATTCTTGTTCCCACCATTCATCTGGCTTATTGTCTTGAGTTCCAGCTTCCAAGGTCAAGAAATTTAGGCTTATGTGTGAGCAAAAATAGTGTGTTTTAACTAGATGTGTGACGAGGATCTAAATCACAGACCTCACGCATACTTCTGCAGATCTGTGAACAGATTTCTGCACAGAATTCCAGACGCTTGATAAGTGTACTAAAGATTCAAGAGATCATGATTATAACACAGTGGATAACCGCTAAAAAATTTCTCTGGCTCTGGAGTCGTGTCGGTGTAGCGGGAAGTTTGCCGTAGACAAACTCAAATGGAATTTTACCATTGTGGTGGAAGTGGTGGAGTTGTATGCGGTTTTGCCGGTCGGCAACTTTCTGCCTAATCGGTGCCGTGCTGCTCGCATAAGTATAGAGAAACTATTTGGGCATCTCGTTTCTCTATTCAGCTTGCCTGTCATTTTTAGGATGTAGCGCCATTGATAGGTGGATTGGACGGCCATAATGCGTCATCTTTTCTTGCAAAAAAACCTGTTAAAGTGGCTGTCTCTGTCGTTGATGATGGTGTATAGCTCGTCGTGTAGCGGCATGATCTAACTTAGAATCAGCCGCCCATTTCTTCTATGATGTCGGTGGTTTCCATTGAAAGGAAGTATGAAAAATTGGAAAACCGGTCCACCACCACGAGGATGGCGTCATAGCCCTAGGGAGTGGCAGGCAACCCTGTCACAAAATCCATGCTGATGTCGACCCATGACTCTGTCGGAACAGGGAGATGTCAGATTAGTCTCGTTAACCTCGTCCTAAAAGAATTTTGCCATTGACAGGTCTCGCATGATTTGAAAAATTCATGTCGGTCTGTTTCCGGTCCCACCAGCAATATCTTGCAAGCGTATGAAGTGTCTTGTCCTCGCCGAAGCATCCACCTGAACATGTGTCATGACACTCCTCAAATACAACTCATCGCAACTCCTAGTTAGGTGATACAACGACCTGGCTAGTGAATCGTCATTTGCCAATAGGGATTGTCGAACCAAGAATTGGTTTTTGTTGTACCCACCAAACATTAAGTAGTCCTTTACAAACAGCCTTGCAAGGTATGGTTCTTGTATGATGAGTAACGTATTAATCTTGGCCGTTAAGTCTGGTTGTTGAACTTTTTTTTTTTTGGGTTTGTTTTTCCAGATCCGTACTTGATGTCATAGTCAAAGTTGGACTCGAGGAACTCCATCCACCAATGTTGTTGATGGCTCAGATTGGCTACATCTTGAGATATTTTAGTGCATGGTAGTCGGTGCGGACGATGCATGGTTGGCATTCTAAGTGACACCGCCACATCTTGAAAGTGTGCATGAATGTGGACATTTCTTTTTTGTGCACCATGTAGTTGAGTCCTTACCCCTGTAGTTGTCACGACAGGTAGGAAACATCATGGATTGATCGGACGCATCATTTCCCATCATTGGATCCGCCAATCTTAAACTCTTCTTGCTTGTTGTCTCCCCAACTCCCCTCGGTTTTTCAACAAATGAGATTGGAGAGGGACGCTGACATCTGGACAAAGTCCTTAACGACGGCGGTGACGGCGATTTGGACGGTGTTGGCCAATCACCGACCGCATCCAATTTCTTCCTGTCCATGGTCATCTGTCTCCCATCAAAGATGTGGCCCAAAGACTCAATCAAACGGCAACCAAAGTCAGACATTCTAGATTTGTGAAATCTCTTTGTAAAATATTGAGAACTATTGAAAGATATCCATTTAGAAATGAAAACCCTTCAAAAGTTCATATTTTCATCTGTTTTTGTCCTCCAGGGTGCGGCTGTACACTAGGATGTCATTGAGATGTATGAGGACAAAGTCGTTAAGGTGCGACCAAAAACATGTTGTTCATCAGCGTCATGAATGTTGCAGGGGAATGTGTGAGTCCAAAGCACATAACTGTGAAGTGTCTATATCTGGTACAAAACACTGTATTTTTTATGTCCTTATAAGATCTGCAGATCTAATGATACTCGCTGCGTAGGTCAATCTTAGTAATAATTCTTGCCTCACGGAGTTGGTTGAAAAGTTTGTCTACTCCTGGGAGAGGGTAGCGGTTCTTCATAGTAATGTTGTCCAACACTGCGTAGTCCATTTCTTTCTGTATCTCACCAGTTTTCTCTTTCAAAACAAGTATAGGTGCCATGTAAGGTGGTGTGGATGGCCAAATGAATCCCTCACCGGGCATCTCATCCTGCTGCCTTTTTATTTTGGTCAGATCGTGGTGGCTCATCTGATGGTGTCCTTTCACCGTTGCTCTGCTACTTGACTTCAAGGCTCTTTGGAGGTTGGTGCTTTTTTGCGGAGGTAACTTTCAGGACAGTTCGTTGGGAGAAACTCCTTCTCACTCCTCAACAAGCAATTCAAACTCCTCCGGATTGGATACAGACTTGTCAGGTGTTGAGACCGGTGTGGCTGCATCTGATAGTGCAATTTCTTCTGCTTCCCTTGTCTCCATGTGGACTAGCCAAGCTTGTCATCCATGTCACAGATTTCTCTTGGCCACATCTAGTGATATCAGTTGGCTTTTTGTAACTTTTGAAACTCCCCCTGTTGCTTCCACCTCTTCTGCTTCCCATAATCATCATTGTATTGTGGGTTGCTCAATCAGAGGCACATGTCATTTTCTACAAAAAACAATGACGTAGATTGATCCGCCCTTTCAGTCCACATACGGATTGTATTGGTACAGGAAATTGCACCCGAGAATTTTTTTGGTCGCTCATTGGGCAAGTTCTCCATACCGTTATGTTATGCAGAACTTCCATTTGCAGTTGGAGAGGTTTGAAAAGTCAACAGATCTGCGGTCATCCATTGACGGTTTTTCCTTGAATACCTCTTGTTCATTCTGCAAAACTACCTCCCAACCCATGTTGTTTCTTCAAAAGCCATAGGAAGCTCTGCCATCCAGTTGTGGCAGTGCTATTCCCTTGATTGTACCCATAGTAGTATCACCGGTTGGTTATCCCTATATCCCATGTCAAAGGTTGCAATCTTAGAAATCCTCGTTGGCAACGATGTGAGCTGCTCAAAAGGGCAATTGGCCGGTGCATACTTTTCTGATCGGACAAGATTTCAACTATCTACTCCTATCCTTTGCCTTTTCTGGACTCCTCCATTTTCTCTATGAATTCTCCCCCTTTTTGGTCTGCTGCTTCCGTTTCCAGCAGTCACACAAGATGTGTCCAAACGTCCTGCAAGTCTAACACAGCTATTGATCGCTGGCGTAAATCTTCATCGGAGACAAGGTCTTCATCAACTGCGACGTCCCTCCATCACAATAAGAAGTGTGGCCTTGGGGTTACCACCTGTTGGATTCCTGCATATGAGCATTGTAGTCGGCACCGTCGATGTGATCAGCTACTACGATCATTCATAAAAGGTCATCCTGGATTCCAAGTATTGTGATTGCTTGCCAAATCTTGCGTCTGTGACTATTGTTATAGTAGAAACGAAGATCCTCAGACGTGACGTCATTGCTGGTGATGATTTCTCGGAAACCTCAAGTGTATTATGCAATGCTAGAATTCCGATGCAGGCATTGAATCATTTACCATGTGTCAAGGCTCCTTATTTGTCTATCCAAAGCGAGTGAGTATGGAACGTGGAAAGTCCATCCAGTTTTCCGGTGGACTCAAAGAGTCATGCCATGTTAGATTGACCTGCTTGAGAGGTAGAATTCCTGTGGTGGATGATGTGAGAGCAATCGTGTGAGCTGTTGATTTTGCTCTGTAAGTCACCTGCTGCCAATGAATAGTCTTCAGATTAGGCCACTAACAGCATGTCCATCACTCTACTCTTCAAACATGTTTCACACAGGTGGTTTCATTCAAGAAGTTTATATATAATTTCATTCAATGAAGCTCAATCAACATTTGGAGACATGGAAAGTCAGCTGCTGGTGAATTGTCCCCACTATCGTGAATGGTCAATTTGTCCATCAAGTCGACATCGGAGACCAGAAGAGACACCCTGCTACTTTGTCGTGTTTAAACTGTCGGCAATGTTCAATGTACACAGTCATGTTGTACGCATTATGGCTTATCGCACTGCTGACGTGGGTTAAGTAGTATTGGGAACTTTGAAGGGAGACTTGATCGCGTACCACTTTGTTTAGATGATGAAGCGCTAAGGATAGGGTGGTATCTTGAAAACAAACATGCCTGGATATTCGTCCCAAGTGCAATTGTCATGTGTGTTTGGATGTCGTGTACACCTAATTAAGGCCGCAAAAATAGACATTGACAATGTCAGTAAACCTTAGTAATAAATCATGCTTCTCTATGTTTATCACACGGTTTCATATGCATTAAGTTAACTCAACTTGTGGAAATGAACACATGTCATAAGTGTTATAAAGTAGTAACGTGAATTCTGGAATACGATGGTTCATGGACGGCTACTAACAATCCACTCTCTAACTGGTGGAGGAAGGAAACAAAGCCAACATACGACGTCACATGCAGGGATAAACTGCCCTGGTGTGCAATATTCTGGGGCCAATGAACCCTCAAGGTCTTCAGTACAAACCTCGTAGTCAACACTACTGTTGACGTCGTAAATAAGGTCACCATCATTGTCTATGTATTCTTACGTGAGACTTGAATAGTCAGACACATCCTCTTTCACGAGACACGAGCATTAATAAACCTTAGTGACATGGGGAGTAGTGCTAGTAGGCCAGAGCCTGAAAATGACATATGCAATGCACACTCCAGCTAAGAATGACAACAGAAAAGGCTCTCCAAATGAGCACTCAAACGGATCCACGGAGATGTGGATGCTGATTTGACATAATTTGGACAATGCCTCTAGACCAAACACGATGTAGAAAGAGAATGTCAAATGAGTCGATTCAGTGTCCTTTACACCTGGTCTGGTCAGTTTCAGTTTTGGATGTGATGCTTGTTTTTTACGGTGCTTGTTTCAAATGCATCCATTGCATGTGGACATGGTGGAAATAGTTTCTCACAGAAATGAATGTTATACCCACTCTCCAACAGGATGAGTTACACCTCCAAAAAGGAAGTAATCTGCTACGAGCCTACTTGGGGCATCTCCATGTCTTGGGCCACGTGCTTTTTGAACTTCCCCTCCAGTACATGTCGTATGTAGCTCTCAGCCCCCCATAGAGTGGGCCACAGTCTGACCCAGGCATTTGTATAGCATGGGCATGACCACTTGTAAAGACAAGATAACGGAGCAGATGTAAAAGAAACTTAGTTCATGAGCATGTAGTATGGGTGAAATTGTACCGGAGGGAACACATGGAAATGTAATAGCACTTAAAACTCAATTTTCACATGTGTTTGAAGTCATCCATTTCATCATGCTCATCGTCCCATATTGGATCGATGTCCACTGGTTGTTATACCGCTGCAGCCTGTTGGTACACTTCCTCACACCATGCACATGTACTTGGGGTGAGGACATGTGGTTGGTGTTTGTGCTCCAAGTCCTTGTCATACACATGGACTTGGAGTGCGAAGGCTAGACCTGGCTGTTCGTGTACTATTCTTGAGGTACCAATTGACAAAGTGACATGCGGAGGGTCCTGGGACCTACTTCTACGATTGGCGGCCCAGCTGAGTTGAGACGCCGTCTTTGAATGAAATTGATACAATGTTATGAAAACAAACTTTAAATAGGGGGTGTTTCTTGTCTCACCGTGTGCGGTAGTCGTGTCCCCCATCTCTGTTGTATGTCTACCAGCAACAGGTGTGATCCATTGCACAGACTGGACGACAAACAGAGACGATCATTCCAAGCAAAGGAGATAGTCGACAGCACGGAGCTCAAGAGTGGGACACTCTACTCATAGACAATGCAATCATATGCGTACCATACACCAATAAATGACATGACTAGAAATTGTTGTACGTGGCACAATTCACTCCTCTTGCAGGTTGGATGCTGTCTACGCATGCTGGACACAGACGTCCTTGGACTACCCAAGTCATTGACCACATGCAAATGGATGGGTCAACGTCAACCATCACATGGTGCTTCCACACAATTTTCCCAAGTTAATTAGGAGCTGTCAACAAGGCTAATGCCAGACTGGCACACCATACACTTTTAGTTATCATATAAAAGGTTGTGTTTGAAACCTTTCAAAACAGCTAATGGTACAAACACACATGGATAACAAGCAGGGTACTTTTGCCGCATACACACTACTGTTGTAACTCATGTACAATGTACCAAAAAAAAACAACAAAAGAATGTGATGGCCATTTCGGCAAAAGAATGTCTCTTACATCCTGGAAAAGAGGAAAATGCATTGGAGGGCCACCATTGAAAACTAATACCCCGGATTTCTACCGTGGAAAAAGTTAGTGCTAAGAAAACTTTAATACCTCGCATATCCACTTTGACACTCAGCCAAAGTATGATGAAAACAACAAAACAAACCTTAGTCAGTGACGATTGCATTTCTTGAAACAAGAGGACAGAGATTAGGTCCCGTGTTTTGATATCGTTTGTTTCATGAAGAAGCGTGTGATGAGAGCTGAACATGACATTAATGCTCATGATTGTCTAGGGACAAATAAAATCTGACTTGTGTATTGCACTTCCAGAGTCGTTTTGAAATGGATTATTGGTTAACATTCCACTTCATGATATAGAGAATAGGACTTCAGCTATCCTCTTGTACGGTCATGTAACAAGAAAATCCTGTGTCTCAATCCTTCCAAAATCATCACAAATTCAAAATTGTGAAAAAAATTGTACGGGAAAACTAGAAGAGTATTATCTGTTTGCAGACATACATTTCCTTATCCATCGATCGGACGATCTTAAGGCTGCCAATCGTCCTTACCATGTATTTGATCCATTGCTTGTGAGCAATTGCAATGAGAAAGAAAAAAGCCCTCATTCCCGCGCTATCGGCATGCGATGCCTCGTGCAATTGGTAACACATTTTTCATGCGCAAAACCGCAGCACCGTCCCCACCCTTCATTGCGTGCAAAACCATTGTGCGCACAATAAAGGCCAGAGACTCTCAGATACCTGGTAGGAAGGTGGTTGTCTTGTATTAGATTTGCCCAGTGTTGTCCTATTATGATTAAGTCTTGTTCTGTTTAGAATCCGTGGCCTTTCTCCGCTTTCCTCGCACCATTCATATGATGCCCTCTTTCTATCGCAGCTGATGAAAAAATTCTAAACCATTGTCCATGAAGAATGTTTTAGCTGTTGTATCATTACATCTGACGGCTTTCTATCAACCGCGACATGTTTTTTGGGACACTAAAGATGTACCGTACTGATGGAAACATTCGTTCAAGATCTTGTTTTTAGTTCTCCCATCGGTTCCATGAAAAACTAATATGGGTTTGGGAGATTCATTAGTACAATTTACAAACTAGTTTGCCTCCTCTTTGCTTGCCTGGATGAAATTCTTAACATTGGGATCACCATTACATCAAACTTGCGAGGTCGATGACAACGGTGAGAAGTCTTCTAGCCACGTCAACTGTCAAGATTAGACTTGCTGACAAGGCAGTTCGCTCCGGCTCCTTCCTGTATAAGGACAGGTTTGTTCCTAATACTACTCTGGACATAAACGGTCAGAAGAAAAGAATGTGCCAATTTTATCTTTCCACCGAGTTGAATGGGCACACAGAAAATTCTAGAAGGCAAAAAAGACTGGGAGGGGAGAGCACGGAGACGACCTCCACGTGTGTAGGGTGAAACAGGGGGAACAGACCGTGGAGGGGTGGATTGCACTGGAGAGGGAGTAGGAGAGGCGGGGTGTGCACTGGCAGCAAGAGAGGCTGGTTGCCTAGCAGTGGCGGGAGAGGCTGGGTGCACAGCAGCGGCAGGAGATGGAGAGGAGGCAGAGGGAGCAGAATGCGGAGGAGACGCTGGCGGTGAGAGTGGGACAGGAGAAGAGTGCACGGAGGGACCAGAGGGTGGAGAGGAAGAGGACGAGGGAGACACCAGTGGGGCGTACAACGCTGACGGCTCAGTGACGGGCAGAGGAGGAACTGAGGGACAAATGGAGGGGAGAGAAGAGACCCTAGATGGTGGAGTACCACCTCCATCCTGAGAGGATGGAGATAAGGACCCGGCAAAGCGAGGTGCGTCTCACTCAAACAAGTTTTCAAAGAACAGTGCATCACGAGACTCAATGACGCGACTGCTGGAGGGGTCCCAGAAGCTCGATAGCAGCGGTATGGACTGTAGATGCAGTAAAGGCGCGGATGGAGCCGACGGCAGCTGTAGTGGAATCGACAGCAGATGAAGCGGCAGTGGCAACAGAGGCCGCAGCTGCAGTGACCTGTGTGGCAATGTTGGCAGTTGCGGCAGCAAGAAGCGTGAGAGAAGTTGCTGTGTGCACGTAGGCTTTGGTTGCACGGCCCACTGTGGTCTGGGTGGGAGCCCTGCACGCGTGAGCAATGGCGGCAAAGGTTGCTGCGGCTCCTGCAGCTGCATCTAGAATGGTGCCCGCCAGGCCAATGGAGTTGGTGTGGGCTGAGAGAATAAGAATCACACCAGGGACTTCAAGAGTCGGAGCCGGCTCAGCAGATGCAGCTGGGGCAGGAGACGGAGCTGGCATGGTGTTGGCTGACTGTGGAGCAATAAGTGGTTGCATGGTTGAGGGACGGGGCGGTGACGGAGGCAGGCTGTCGGCCGTGTACACCTGTCAGTTGATTTCCTCCTCTTGTGGAGCCGCTTCTCTTTCGTCCAGTTCAGCCAGCTCCTCGCGCCAATAGGAGGGATCAAGCATGCGGTACCACAGGGGTGTGTTGTTGTCAGGGGGCAAAGGAGGGTCAAAGAGACGAGGGTCCTCCCATCTGTGGTTGATGTAGCACGCAGCCGTTCGAGGAGAGTCAAGCTCCTCGTCTGGAGGCCCGTCAAGAGGTGGCAAATCCAGCGTGATTGATTGGGATGGCTGCAAGGAGACCTGGGTGTGCGATTGCTCCTGAGGACAGCGGGTAGAAGCTGCGAGGAGCAGGTTAGACCACGGACAGCTGAGAGTAGCTGAGATAAGAGAACAGCCGAGAGCAGCCGAGAGCGGTTAAGAGAGTAGCGGTGTGTAGAGAGCTGCTAAAAGGGGCAGTAGAGGGCCTAGAGTAGCCAAGTGCAGCCGAGGGCAACCGATGGCAGCCAAGAGAACTGCCGTGTGCAAAGAGAAGCCGAGAGAGAAGTTGAGAGCAATTGCAAGCGGTCGAGGGCGACGGAGAGTGGCCAAGGGTTCTCTGGATTTCCAGAGAGCAGCGGAGTGAGGAAAGAGGCGGCAGCTCATAAGGTGTCGTCCGCAGGTGTGGACGATGGCGCCATGGAGCTGTTGCGGGAGAAGCTCCAGTGTGCACCGTAGTACTTCGTGGTGCTGCTGCTCAGTGCCAAAGAGTGGCACGTGGTGAAGAGACGCTGCTGAGGTGGTGTTGAGCGGGCCAAAAGGGCCATGGGTTTGTGTGTCGCGCCGAGACTAGGGACCAAGATCGATGAGCGGTGGGAATGAATCCTCACTTGCTCTGATACAAGTAGTTACCAGGCAACTTCCTAGGATACACGTGTGTGAGTAAGTAGCAATGCACAAGGAGCATATTGTACGCCATGGATGTGGGAAACGCTTGCCTTCATAGCTCTGGCGAAAACCAAGAAAAGTGAGTGAGGGTAAGAGAGAGAGAGAGAGAGAGAGAGAGAGAGAGAGAGAGAGAGAGAGAGAGAGAGAGAGAGAGAGAGAGAGAGAGAGAGAGAGAGAGAGAGA
>SZWC01018568.1:9238-14316 GCA_023375785.1 Penium margaritaceum
GAAGGGGCTGATAGGATCTCCTTGTCACACCCCCTCTCCGATTGGAGCATGCATGGCTGGGACCCTCCCTGATAGTATAGCTCCGAGGGTTGATCGTAAAAGAGGGCCAATGCTGGAAGCAGTTGCTCAAATCCCCTCGCCTGCACCGCCTCGAAGATGGTTGCTCGCTCAACCGAGTTGTATGCGTTCTTCACATCAATACTCTAGAGCCCCCACTCCGCCTGCTGGTCTAGTTTCTCCATGACGGTGTGGACCACCGTGTCCCCCCCTGCCAACACTCCCACCGCCTGCTACAATTGCGCCAATGCTCTCTCCATCTCGCTCTTCCCTGTACGGACCATCCATCTCCATGACAGGCATGGAATCGCCTCTCCTACTGCGATCGTACGTGCCCGAGCATCGGGCTTCGTTAGCGCGATGAGCCTGCTCGCTGCAAGGAAGCCTCGAGCTATGGGGTGGAGTCGTCCTCAACATAGAGAGGTGAGTAACCGTGCCAACAACCTCGTGAGCCGCTCATCCTCCACCACGACCTGCCAAAGATGTTCCAACGTTAGGCCCGACGGCCCTGCCGCAGGACCTCTGCTGATGTCTAGTAGGGCCCTCCGCACTCCATCTCCATCGGGGAACCCGGTAGGGGCCCGCCTCGCTGCCTCTGCTACCCATGCTGGTGTCGGCCGCTCTTTATCCGGGTGCTTTGCTTGTAGCTACGCCAATACCTCTGATCCGGGCGGTGCCAACGAGGTACTGTCCAAGGCATTGCATGCCTTTGACGTGTTTCCTCGATGAAACTTGGTCACCGCCCTCTGTAGTCGCAGCTCCCTCGCCTCCTCCTCTCTGTGACACAGACGCCGTAGTGGTGGTGCGTGACCTACCGATCAAGCGTACGCAACGGCCTTTCTCCATGATTCCTCCCATTCTGCTTGGAGGAATCGAGTCGCTAGTGATCTCACCCAATCCGCGTCTGAGCACCCCCGATGCTGTGGACGCGTCCTAAGGATGAGACTCGGCATCGCCTGGAGCAGCAGGGGCCCTGTAGCATTCATGGGATGGGATGTATACCTCACCAAGGGGACGGGCACCGCTGCCCAAACTGAGTCCAACGCGCCTGATGGAACTCGCGAGTAGATAAAGGGGGGGAATACCTCTGCCCCATACAGTCAGCCCCACTCCAGCCCCTCCTTCCACCGCCACAACCGCTCCCAGCGCTGGCCACCGCTCTGCTCCCCACCCGTGGCAGCCCCCGACCGTTGCTGCTGCTCGCCTCCGCCTGTGGTACCCTGGTGGCTGTCTCTCCTACCTCTTGGGGCACCCCCTGGTGCTGTAATGGACGGTCTCGGTCCTCCCCTCCCCATGGTTGTGCCCTCCTTAGCTCCTCCTTCGGGCCCTCCTGTCGCACCTGTTGCCACTCCTCTCACCTGAGGCTGGTCTTTGGTGGTCTCTCTCGCCAACTGTCTGGCCACTACTGCACCTCAACCCCCAATTCTCGGAACGACGACCTCGCGCTGTCATTGCTGTCCCATGTCACTCTCTGTCATCAGACCCACCCACGACTCTCGGTCTCGCCTCTGGTCCTCCGGTCACATTGCTCCCCTCTCTCCCCTCCTCTCTGGTGGTGTTTGAGGGAATTGTTCTCGGAGAAACGTTCCCACCTCTGTGTGTGCGTCATCTCCCGCACTCCCCTGAACCCCGGGTCCATGGTCATGGTCACGGCCCTCCCGTGGTCTCCTCGGAGACTCCCTGTCTCCCATTGGATGTCCTCCTCTACCTGCTCCGCCACCTGGCTGCTCTCCTTGCAGCCGGTCTCTCAGAGAGGACTCCCCCTCATGGCTCTGCTCCCTCTCGCCGTGAGCTCACTCACGCTAGGCGTGCAATCCTTGCACTCGCTGTACTCGAGGCGCCTCTCGCTGTGCCGCCCGTCTCTCCTGAATCCTCCGCCACTCGGCCTGCGAACCCTCCACCCCGAGGATCTGCTCCGGGTCCGTTAGGCCTGCTCCTAGTGCCCGTCGCCCTGCCATCCACTCCTGACGCTCAGTGGCATCCTCGTCCAGATCTCCCCTCCTGGTGTCCCCCTCCATACCGTGAGCTCCGTTGCGCACCTTCGCTGTGCTCTCCTGGATCCGTCGCTGAACGCCCTGGAGCGTCGACATCAAGTAGTAGCCCCGATGGCGGTAGCCCCAGTGTCCACTCATTGATCGCTTGCTCTTTCCCGTGAACTCGCATCCCATCCAAGGGCACTTCTATGGCGCGCCCCATTGTGAAGGCATTCCCCCACTCTATGTCCCCTGTGTTCGCGCAATGTCGTCTCCACTCCTGCCTATAGCGCTCGTTGCCTGTGCTAGCCTGTTACCCTCCTCCGTGTCTGGTTGCCGATCCACCTCTCGGGTGTGTCCCGCAGCTGCTCCGCTGGTTATCTCTTCAGGTGAAGGCTGTGATCCCTCCTCTCGCTCCGGTGCCTCAACCCCTCGCTCCGCTGAGGCGCCCATCCCTGATGTGTCCGGTGGCACTCGGTCTGACTCGTGATCACCTGCCTCGTTCCGCCTCCTAGCGGCCTTTGTTCCCTCCCCTGGACCCAGAGCCTCCTTATCTTCCTCAGCCCTCCTACATCCATGCCGTCTCCTTGCCCCCATCTTCATGCGCACTTTTCGCGCCCTTGACGGTCTGTCCATCATCATGATCGGCCCTCCGGCCCCCTCTGTCATCCATGGTACTACGGCCAATGTTGGCTCTATGTCCCCCCTTGGTGGACAGACCCTTGTACCCTCGCCTCCTTGCCTCTCCTCTCGGGTCCCTCCCTATTCCTCTCCTTTTTCTTCCCCTTCCTCTCCTTTTTCCTCCTCCTCTTCACCCATTGTCTATCCCTCCTCCCCCTCCATCTCTCCCTATCATCCCCCTCCTCGTCACCTCCTGCCCCTGATCCGCTTGCTCTGGCTGCACTCCCTTCGCTCCCTCCGCTCCCCCGACTCCCTTGGGTGCTATGGTCCGTAGCACTAGGGACCTTCCCGCTTGTCTCCCCCCCTGCATCCTCCTCCTCTCCTCCTCTCCCCTCGGTCAATTGCGGTACATCTTCCCTGTATCCTGTCTCCATGGGCCCTGTCGTCTTTTCCCTGCGTGTCTGTCCAATCTTACTCACCAACTCCTTCCTGTCTACTCCCTCGGCCATCTCCACATCCTCTCGTTGTGCTAGGCCCCGTTCCTCTAATTGCCCTACTCTGTTCTCCAAACCGTGACTCACGTGGTTAGTCCTCTGAGACAGTGCCCACTGCATCGTTAGGGCCCCCACGAGTTCCCCAAGTCCTCTCTGCTGCTGGTCGAGCACACCCAGTGCCGCATCGCGCAAAGCCTCACATCCCCTTACGGCCTCCCGTTGCGCTCGCTCATCCTCCAGCCGGTCATGCTCCCTCCCCTTGCCTGGGCTGTGACTACTGCCTGCACCTCGTGCGTAGATTCGTATAACTCTTGCACACGCGATTCTAACACTGCCTACGCCACCTAGACCCATTGCAGTTCTTGTCAGAGGGAATCCGTCTGCCCCTGGAGGATGGTGAAGTGGCAGCCCATGACCTCATCGTAGCGAAGGAACAGCCCTCGGATCCTGTCTCTAGTGTCCTCTTGCATCGCCCCGTATGCGAGGACCACCTCCTCCCATAACGTTTGCACCATCTCTACCCACCCTTGTTGTTCGCGGTGGTCTTCCTTTTGGGTTGTATTTTTCGGGCTCCTTCCTTCTACTCTGCTTCAGCTTGTGTCGGTCCCCGTTGTTTTCCTCCGGTCCTCGTTTTTCTCCTCCGAGCCCCTCCCTAAGGCCTCAAGCTTCACCCTCTCCCTCGCAACCTTTACTTCTTGTCCGCTCGCCTTCTCGACGTTCCCCTTTCCCTCTCCGCTCCTCACAGGCTGTCGTCCATCCCCGGTCCCGTCCTCTATACGGCGGTCGTACCGCTCCCTAGTCTAAGCTGGTGCCCTGTTGGCCTGCATCCCTCCTGTCTCTCCCATTTTCTCTTTCCTCCTTGTTGCACCCTCCTCCCCTCTGTCCTCCTCGCCTCGTCTCCCTGTTATGACCTTCTCTCGGTCCTTCTCCATGGTCGTCGTGGGGCTGCCTGCTCCCCCTCCCCTCTCTTGCTTTGCCCCTATAGAGTCCCATGCCGCCTGCTGCCGCGCCTCGCTGGACGCCCGTCATCGTGCCTTCTCCTGCTGTGCTGCTCGGATCTCTGCCTGCTTCTTTCGCCAACTCCGTGGCCCTTTCCCCGTCGTCTTGTACCTGCTGCAAGCTGGCCGCGATGGTGGTTTCCGTTGTTCCACCCCCTTGAACTCCACTGCCGGGGCATCCACCGGCGGGGTTATGGGTGGTTGCAGGGGGGGTTTCCGTCGGTGGTAATGGCAATGAGGACAGGATGCTGGGGGTTCCCTGAGATGGGATGATGTGCTCTATATTTTCTTCTGATTTTTTGGTGTAAAAATCGGGACCGTGGGGGTTGTGTTTATTGAAGGAGGAAGTGCGGTTGTTGTCGGATACCCCGGGTAGTTCAAAAATACCCCCTTTGCGTGCTTTGGGCACTCCCCCTCCGGGTGGGTAGTTCAAGAAAATCCTGAGCCCCCAATGAGTGGGGACTCCTCTCGCGGGGGAAGCAAGGGGGCCCCCCTCCCCCCTTGGGACGCTGATGGCGGCGATAGACGGACCTAGAGGGGTCGTCTCCTGGGCCGTTGATCCGCCAGGTGGCCCCTCCAGGATAGATAGATTGGAGGGCTGACTGCAAACGCCAGCATTTCCGTCGGGCCATGGCAGGCCCGCTCTGCCTTGATGGTACACCATTCCAAGCAAAAGCGGGCCCGTTGGATAGCCCTCACTGGGAGCTTTCCAATGGGCCCACTCCTGCCCCGCCACGTGGCGGGAGTGGGGAGCGAGAGGGAGGAAGGGAGGGCGGTGAGCCCCTCATGGGGGGGGTTCGGGGGCACCCACGACGGGCTGCCGTCACACGCGTGCCGGCCGAGGGTCTCCACATAGCATGCAGCAGCGGGGAGGGGGCCGCTGCCACCCCATCTCCCTCTGCTCCTCACCCCAATCCCTCGATTGGGGGGGGGGG